>JBAMAX010001197.1:0-26715 GCA_037043745.1 Chymomyza amoena
GCGGTAATGAAGCAACTAGACCGTATTCCTGCAATGGTTTCTAAGCTTTGCGAAGTTGAAAAATTGCTAGAAGAGAAGAAGAAGAATAAATAGACGTGTCCATATGGCAGTTTTTTTGCAGTTAATATATTTTTAAATCCAAACAGGAATTTTATTCATATTTTATATAACTAGAACTAAAATAAGATAAACGGAGCAACTGCAAAATTGTCTAGGATTTTTTATTTATTAATTGTACGATTCGATTAGATGGAATTCGACAGGGGCTTAAGACATTTATTGTTATCTGTTTTATCGACAATATTTTTCCACAATCCCAACCCATACATCACATAGTATATTTTATTAAGGAGTTATTGGTATGCCGGTCTGACTGCGCCTCTGACTGCGATTGCGACTGCAATTGTGACTTTCGTAGGGCACCAGGGGCGTTTTGGACTTTCTCGAGTTCAGAGCAATTTTCATGTCTGCGACCTTTTCACCATTCCAAAAGGATGCGTTGGATGTCTACCGTCGCCGCCATAACCTTCGTCTTAAGGCGATGACGATGACGTTGAGTTTGACTGACAGACCGGTGCTGGCTGCAGGTTGCAATTTGCTGGTTCAACTGTTCCTGTCTGCACGCGATATTTAACGTCTGCAGTGGTCCGGGCTGAGAGGTTGCACCTTCCCAACCTTTCTTCAATTCCTTTCCTCAGCTTCTTTAAATTAAGCAACACAATGGATCTCATGGGATCTCAGTCACTATCTCAGCTGCCTATATTAGGTGTGTTCAAAAAGTATCGCGAATTTTGTGTTTTTTCCAAAATTATTTATTTATTCATGAATATCTATTTTGTCCCCTTCAAAGTAATCCCCATGAGATATTATACACTTGTGCCAACGGACGTTGAGAACCAGACGATATCCATAACGACGGAGTCGGCTTTCTTTTGAGCCAGAATGCAAGCAAGTCTCTTATTACATGGGAGCCAATAAACGAACGCATAATATCAGCGAGGTTCAATTCTAGAGCAAGGGTCTCCGGCGTATTCTTAAAGTGCGGTGGCCAAACGTCATCAGCAATTCCGACCTATATAAAAAGTGCAACCTGGAACCCATGGCCAACACTATCAAGCTAAGGAAATGGAGATGGATAGGCCACACACTGCGGATGGATGCGAAGGAAGTTTGCCGTCAAGCTCTTGATTGGACTCCCAAAGGAAGCCGCAAAACGGACTGCCAGACCGGTGCGGCTGCAGGTTGCAATTTGCTGGTTCAACTGTTCCAGTCTGCACGCGATATTTAACGTCTGCACTGGTCCGGGCTGAGAGGTTGCACCTTCCCAACCTTTCTTCAATTCCCTTCCACCGCCTCTCACTTTGGTCCCTTTTCGCATCTTCTCCCGCCATCAACATGTGGTCATAGTAGTATCCCACTTGAGTTAGGCGCACCTGTGCAGACCGGGGATAGTGATTACTGCTCCACGGATCAGAAATGGAACAACAAATTTGCAGCAATTTTCCGGGAGAGGGAAGATTGGATGCAAAGAATCCCCTTAAAAGGAAACGAGCTGACGATCTTTACTGATGGTTCGAAGATGGATAAGGGCACAGGAGCAGGCACCTTCACTGCAGAGCTTTCGACGAAGCTTTCATTCCGCCTCCCCGACTGGTGAAGCGTTTTTCTAGCGGAAATATACGCAGTCCTGGCAAGCGGCTAGACTTAGTGGCACCTTGGACGGAAGTCTAAGGAACATTGTAACTCTTGTCAATAGCCAAGCTACAATTAATGTTCTGTCATCGCTTCCATAAAGAGTAAACTGATGTAACACTACGCTAGCGCTCAACCGCTTCCATTACCACTCAACAAACCTCAGCTGGGTTCCGGGTCACTTAGGTGTCCCGGACAACGAGGCGGCGGATAAATGCGATAGGGTACGTTTTTGTATGAAAATTGTAAGGGCTTTTCTCGCTGCCTCTTCAACGAAGTCATGCATCCTGCTGGCAATCTGGTTTATCCTGTAATTAGGGCCGTAGAGAGTAAGTCCGTGACCGGGGCAAAAATTTATCGGCCTCTCTATTACACCTCTAAATTGAATCACGGCAGTATGGATCCTAAAAAAAAACCAGGCCCGGGGGGATTCAATCCTATCTCCATCCTCTCGACGGTCCTGGCTGTAATGCTGGGAATTTTGATAAAAAACGCAATGTGACATTGTCATTCATTCAAACCATGGAATGTGTTTATTTAAGAAATATATAAAACACTTAATAAAATTGTAAAACTGTTTGCCAATATTGCACTTAGTAAGCTTTTTATTTCTCATCGAATCTGCTTTGCTTTATAAGTAAATGTATAATTTAAGCATTCCAAATCATTCCTGCTTTGAAATCTACAAAAGCAACATATATAATATTTATTAATAAAATTCTGTGGAAAAAAAATATATTTTACCAGTGCCTTGTGACCAACTATCTAGCAATATGAATAACGACAAAACCACGGTAAGTGAACTGTACCTTTGTGGTAATCAACACTTTATATAGACCTACACCATAATCAACGTTGCGTCCGTCTAGAGCGGTCACCCAGTGAAGAAAAGATTGGAACTGGTTATAATCGGAATATGCCGACTTCACACACATTTTGAAGTTTCTACGAATCACCGTGGTTACTTACCATTGATTTCTTAGGACGCATTTTATTTAAGCAATGCTCGGGAACATGCCTACGGCAATTTGCAGCAGCTTCAAAATGTATTTGCAGTCGGAATGTTCCGACTATTTTATATCCAGTTCCATTCTCATTTTCTACAGTTTTCCTACAATTCAGTTTTCTCCACCTTCATTTTTGATTTTTTGATTCTTAGTGCAAAGGCTCTAGCAGTAAAACTAATCAAAAGAGTGAAAATGTGGACTACGTCGAAAATTTTACCTCTAAGCTTAGTAACGAAGACCAGTCAACGAAGTCCAGTTCCCGACGAAAACCATCAGTACGAAACGAGAGTATGAGCCTTGGGGAACAATTGTCTCAAGGACATAATCAAAAGAGTCGAGACCCAACAGACAATGAGGCAAATCAGTTAATGCCCAGTTCTCAGCAAAGTCCCAATGGACCCAATAATTATGACGCTGAAGGCAAGAAAAACGTGCTCCAACCGTCGCATCCCATACAGTCAATGCATCCAATGGATCACGGAGCTCATACATCTCGTTCTGTTAGCCATAATTGTAATCAACCGTACAAACAACCCAGTTTGAATAAGTTAAGCACATGCAGCTCTGATGCGAGTAAGCGAGGCTCACGGCCTTCACTTGGGGTAACCACCGATTCAGATAATCCTACCGAGCATGTGCATCAGCCGCGAATGGACCGGCGCCATTCCAGAAGACTGTCGGAAAATAGTAGAGTCTCAACAGATCACTCGTCAATAAGCAGCTTCCATGGAGAGCTGGCTATATTTGATATCTCTGAAGAATCACAAGATCAGTCAAACGAAGAGCCTACAGAACAATATCTACTTGACGTCAAAAATACGCGTCAGTCTAGGAATAATCCTCAGCGGCAAGTTGGAGTGACAACTGGTAGTAACTCGTCAGTAAGCAGTTCCCAAAGTTCATCTGAGTTGGGTCGTGATTCCGAATGCGAGCCCAACAGCACAGCCCACAATACCAACGGGTGTCCGGGAATGCGCTTCATCTGGGAAATATTCCTCAGCGACGAGTGGAGAAGAGAACTGGCAATGATGTCGATGAGGGAAGACCTGGACATTTAATTGCGGCCAAGAACAATGAAAATTATAGTTCCAAAAGCTATCCAGGCAGAAAGACCGAAAAATCCTCAGTAAACAAAAATAGATCACTGCCTTTATTAAGTCTCCCCATATCAGATGCCCATTCAAGCAAACAGCAGCATCTACAAAACCAACGGGTGTCCGAAAGATGCCCAATCATTATGAACAAATTCCTAAGCGGCCAGTGGAGCAGAGAGCTGGTAATGGTGCCGATGAGGGAAGAGCTAAAAATTTAACTGCATCTAATAACAATAATAGTGACGACGGTATTCCGGTATACCTGAATGATAGTTGCTCGTCATTAAGCAGTTTCCTAGGATCACTGCCTACGCTCAGTTGCTCCGAGTCAGAGTCAAGCCAGTCAGAATATCAATCAAGCCAGCCACAGAACGAACAATACAGTTTTGACAGTAATGACGATCACAATAGTGACTATAAAAAGAATGTTATTGAGTCTGTAGAGGACTTAAAAGATAATTTGATTAAGAATGACGTCAAATATGAGGTATCGTCTGGCGTGAGTTCATCCTCAAAGAAGAGCAAACGAAGCTACTTCTCTAAAAAGTGCAGTAATAAAGATCACAATAGTGGCCATAGAAAGAATTCTATTGAGTCTGTAGAGATTTTAAGAGATAATTCGATCGAGAGTGACGTAAAACATGAGATACTGTCTGCCTTGAGCTCATCCACGCAGACGAGCAACATCTCCAAAAAATGCAGATGTACAGATCTGGAGTGTTATTATGTTAAGAATTCCAAAGAATCTTTAGAAGATAACGACATTGAGAGTGGCAGCAACCATAAGGCACTGTCTCCCAAGAGTCTATCCTCGAATCAGAGAAAATCAATTAACGTCTTGAAAAAGTACAGTGGTAAGGGTCTTGGGGGTGGCGATATAAAGAATGGTAAAGAGTTTCTTGAAGACTTAAAAGATAATATGATTGAGGGTGAAGTCAATCATTGCGGCACTGTCTGGCGGGAGTCTATCCTCGGGGCAGAGAAAATCAGGTAAGATCTCAAAAAAGTACACATTGCCTTCTACACTTCTTAAACTTCGTGATGATTTTACTGAAAAAACCCTAGCGCAATTCAAGAATTTGTCTGAAGCAACTGCGGCCAATAGTGACCAATCAAGTAGCAGCTCAGAGGTGCCTCGTACCAACATTAGGTATTTGACTAATGGTAAAAAATTGAGGGACTTGGTGCTCGAGCAAATCAAAGATCAGCGCATTGTTACTTCTACTTCGGAGTACATTTATAGCAATGACAAAAACCCTAAGAAGGATGTGAAAGAAGAAAATTCGATAATTCTTGAACGTCTACTGAAGTTCGATCCGAAGAAGCCGCCAGAGAAAAACCCAAACAAAATGACTCTGGAGTCACCGAAAAAGAAACCAGAAGCCCCAACTGAAGTCCACGTTAACCTTAGCGTAAAAGAAGCCATTAGGTATGAGGTTATAAACCCGCTTGTACGCAAATTGCTGGAATTTCAGGTAAAAAATAGCTCCGAGGAATTGGCGGTAATGAAGCAACTAGACCGTATTCCTGCAATGGTTTCTAAGCTTTGCGAAGTTGAAAAATTGCTAGAAGAGAAGAAGAAGAAGAAATAAACGTGTCCATATGGCAGTTTTTTTGCAGTTAATATATTTTTAAATCCAAACAGGAATTTTATTCATATTTTATATAACTAGAACTAAAATAAGATAAACGGAGCAACTGCAAAATTGTCTAGGATTTTTTATTTATTAATTGTACGATTCGATTAGATGGAATTCGACAGGGGCTTAAGACATTTATTGTTATCTGTTTTATCGACAATATTTTTCCACAATCCCAACCCATACATCACATAGTATATTTTATTAAGGAGTTATTGGTATGCCGGTCTGACTGCGCCTCTGACTGCGATTGCGACTGCAATTGTGACTTTCGTAGGGCACCAGGGGCGTTTTGGACTTTCTCGAGTTCAGAGCAATTTTCATGTCTGCGACCTTTTCACCATTCCAAAAGGATGCGTTGGATGTCTACCGTCGCCGCCATAACCTTCGTCTTAAGGCGATGACGATGACGTTGAGTTTGACTGACAGACCGGTGCTGGCTGCAGGTTGCAATTTGCTGGTTCAACTGTTCCTGTCTGCACGCGATATTTAACGTCTGCAGTGGTCCGGGCTGAGAGGTTGCACCTTCCCAACCTTTCTTCAATTCCTTTCCTCAGCTTCTTTAAATTAAGCAACACAATGGATCTCATGGGATCTCAGTCACTATCTCAGCTGCCTATATTAGGTGTGTTCAAAAAGTATCGCGAATTTTGTGTTTTTTCCAAAATTATTTATTTATTCATGAATATCTATTTTGTCCCCTTCAAAGTAATCCCCATGAGATATTATACACTTGTGCCAACGGACGTTGAGAACCAGACGATATCCATAACGACGGAGTCGGCTTTCTTTTGAGCCAGAATGCAAGCAAGTCTCTTATTACATGGGAGCCAATAAACGAACGCATAATATCAGCGAGGTTCAATTCTAGAGCAAGGGTCTCCGGCGTATTCTTAAAGTGCGGTGGCCAAACGTCATCAGCAATTCCGACCTATATAAAAAGTGCAACCTGGAACCCATGGCCAACACTATCAAGCTAAGGAAATGGAGATGGATAGGCCACACACTGCGGATGGATGCGAAGGAAGTTTGCCGTCAAGCTCTTGATTGGACTCCCAAAGGAAGCCGCAAAACGGACTGCCAGACCGGTGCGGCTGCAGGTTGCAATTTGCTGGTTCAACTGTTCCAGTCTGCACGCGATATTTAACGTCTGCACTGGTCCGGGCTGAGAGGTTGCACCTTCCCAACCTTTCTTCAATTCCCTTCCACCGCCTCTCACTTTGGTCCCTTTTCGCATCTTCTCCCGCCATCAACATGTGGTCATAGTAGTATCCCACTTGAGTTAGGCGCACCTGTGCAGACCGGGGATAGTGATTACTGCTCCACGGATCAGAAATGGAACAACAAATTTGCAGCAATTTTCCGGGAGAGGGAAGATTGGATGCAAAGAATCCCCTTAAAAGGAAACGAGCTGACGATCTTTACTGATGGTTCGAAGATGGATAAGGGCACAGGAGCAGGCACCTTCACTGCAGAGCTTTCGACGAAGCTTTCATTCCGCCTCCCCGACTGGTGAAGCGTTTTTCTAGCGGAAATATACGCAGTCCTGGCAAGCGGCTAGACTTAGTGGCACCTTGGACGGAAGTCTAAGGAACATTGTAACTCTTGTCAATAGCCAAGCTACAATTAATGTTCTGTCATCGCTTCCATAAAGAGTAAACTGATGTAACACTACGCTAGCGCTCAACCGCTTCCATTACCACTCAACAAACCTCAGCTGGGTTCCGGGTCACTTAGGTGTCCCGGACAACGAGGCGGCGGATAAATGCGATAGGGTACGTTTTTGTATGAAAATTGTAAGGGCTTTTCTCGCTGCCTCTTCAACGAAGTCATGCATCCTGCTGGCAATCTGGTTTATCCTGTAATTAGGGCCGTAGAGAGTAAGTCCGTGACCGGGGCAAAAATTTATCGGCCTCTCTATTACACCTCTAAATTGAATCACGGCAGTATGGATCCTAAAAAAAAACCAGGCCCGGGGGGATTCAATCCTATCTCCATCCTCTCGACGGTCCTGGCTGTAATGCTGGGAATTTTGATAAAAAACGCAATGTGACATTGTCATTCATTCAAACCATGGAATGTGTTTATTTAAGAAATATATAAAACACTTAATAAAATTGTAAAACTGTTTGCCAATATTGCACTTAGTAAGCTTTTTATTTCTCATCGAATCTGCTTTGCTTTATAAGTAAATGTATAATTTAAGCATTCCAAATCATTCCTGCTTTGAAATCTACAAAAGCAACATATATAATATTTATTAATAAAATTCTGTGGAAAAAAAATATATTTTACCAGTGCCTTGTGACCAACTATCTAGCAATATGAATAACGACAAAACCACGGTAAGTGAACTGTACCTTTGTGGTAATCAACACTTTATATAGACCTACACCATAATCAACGTTGCGTCCGTCTAGAGCGGTCACCCAGTGAAGAAAAGATTGGAACTGGTTATAATCGGAATATGCCGACTTCACACACATTTTGAAGTTTCTACGAATCACCGTGGTTACTTACCATTGATTTCTTAGGACGCATTTTATTTAAGCAATGCTCGGGAACATGCCTACGGCAATTTGCAGCAGCTTCAAAATGTATTTGCAGTCGGAATGTTCCGACTATTTTATATCCAGTTCCATTCTCATTTTCTACAGTTTTCCTACAATTAAGTTTTCTCAACCTTCATTTTCGATTTCTTGATTCTTAGTGCAAAGGCTCTAGCAGTAAAACTAATCAAAAGAGTGAAAATGTGGACTACGTCGAAAATTTTACCTCTAAGCTTAGTAACGAAGACCAGTCAACGAAGTCCAGTTCCCGACGAAAACCATCAGTACGAAACGAGAGTATGAGCATTGGGGAACAATTGTCTCAAGGACATAATCAAAAGAGTCGAGACCCAACAGACAATGAGGCAAATCAGTTAATGCCCAGTTCTCAACAAAATTGCAATGGACCCAATAGTTATAACGCTAAAGGCAACCAAAACGCGCACGAACATTCGCATCCCATACAGCCCATGCATCCAATGGATCACGGAGCTCATACATCTGGTTCTGTTAGCCATAATTGTAATCAACCTCACAAACAACCCACCTTGAATAAGTTAAGCACATGCAGCTCTGATTCGAGTAAGCGAGGCTCACTGCCTTCACTTAGGGTAACCAGCGATTCAGATAATCCTACCGAGCATGAGCATCAGCCGCGAATGGACCGGCGCCATTCCAGAAGACTGTCGGAAAATAGTAGAGTCTCAACAGATCGCTCGTCAATAAGCAGCTTCCATGGAGAGCTAGCTATATTTGATATCTCCGAAGAATCAGAAGATCAGTCAAGCGAAGAGCCTACGGAACAATACCTACTTGACGTCCAGAATACGCGTCAATCTAGAAATAATCCTCAGCGGCAAGTTGGAGTGACAACTGGTAGTCACTCGTCAGTAAGCAGCTCCCAAAGATCAGTGGCTTCGTTAACTTGTTCATCTGAGTTGGATCGTGTTTCCAATTCGAGCCCACAGCACAGCTTACAATACCAACGGGCGAGCGACAATGGGCGTCATCAGCGAAATATTTCTCAGCAACGAGTGGAAAATAGAACTGGTAATGTCGATGAGGGAAGACATGGCCATTTAATTGCGGCCAACGACAATGAAAATGGTAGTTCCAAAAGTTTTCCAGGCAGAAAAACCCAAAAATCCTCACTTAACAAAAATAGATCACTGCCCTTTATAAATCTCTCCAAATCAGGTGAACATTCAAGAAATCAGCAGAAACCACAAAACCAACGAGTGTACGAAAGTGCCCATCATTATGAACGAATTCCTCAGCGGCCAGTGGAGCAGAAAGCTGGTAATGATAATGAAAATACCAATTGTGGGGTAGCAAATATGGCTGGTAACCATGACCCTCGATTTGTGATACATCTCAGTGATGGAAATATTCCACAGCGACAATTTGAACAGAGAACTGGTAATGGTACCGATGAGGGAAGACCTGGTCATATAATTGCGGACAACGACAATGCCAATTCTTGTTCCAAAAGTTTTCCAGGCAGAAAGACCGAAAAATGCTCAGTAAACAAAAATGGATCACTGCCTTTATTAAGTCTCTACAAATCAGATGACCATTCCAGCAAACACCAGAATCCACCAAGCCAACTGGTATCCGAGAATGCCCAACATTATGAACAAATTCCTCAGCGGCCAGTGGAGCAGAGAGCTGGTAATGGTGCCGATGAGGGAAGGGCTGACAATTTAATTCCAGCTAATAACAACAATGATGACAACGATATTCCGGTATACCTGACTGATAGTTGCTCGTCATTAAGCAGCTTCCTAGGATCACTGCCTACGCTCAGTTGCTCCGAGTCAGACTCAAGCCAACTCCAGGAGCCACAATACCCACAGGAGAGCGAGAATGTGTTTCATCAGGAATATATTCCTCAGCAAAAAGATAACAACGGTATGACGGCATATCCGGGCTTGTAGTCCCTCGTCAGTAGGCATAATCCAAGAATCACCGCCATCATTAAGTCTCCCCAAATTAGATAATCAACCAATCCAGCCACAGAAAGTACAATACCAATGTGATGCCGGGCATGCGGGTCATCAGGATCATATTCCTCAGTGGCAAATGGGACAAGGAATTGTTAAAAGTTTGGAAGAGAAAAAAACAAGGCATTTATATAAGAGCCAGAAAACTTTTGATGAAGAGCAACAGACAAATGCTGGTGAAGATTATACATTGACTATGCAACCTGAATCGGATGCAATCCACGATATAAACGATGGAGGGAAGCACGAATCTAGCATGGTACAAGGAAATGCTAATAATTTTGAAGAGACAAAAAATGGGCACGAAAATGACGACAGCTCTGGTATGGTTTTATATCCGGCAGCTAACCAGGACGCTCGGACTAGGATTCAACAGTATTCAAGAAGCTCCGGAAGCAAACCAGGCAAAAACTCTAAACAGGATAGTCCCTTGCCACCAAGCTGTGTGAGCAGTATTGAAGATCTTAAGATTGATATGAACAACTATATTGAATCATTTGAAGATTTAATTGAAAACGTTACTGAGGGTTACTGTGGCCGTGAGGTACTGTCTGCATTGAGTTCATCCTCAAAGGACAGCCAAACTAAGGAGCTGCTCTAAAAAGTACAGTAATGAAGATCACAATAGTGACTGTAAAAGGAATCCCTATGAGTCAGTAAAGTATTTAAAATACAATGTAACCGAGGGAGAAGTCCATCATGAGGTCTCATCTGCCGTGAGCTCATCCTCAATGGAGATCAAACGAAGCTTCTCTAACAAGAACATTAAAAAAGATTACAATAGTGACCATAGAAAAAATTCTATTGAGGCCGAGAGTTTAAAAGATAATTCGATCGAGAGTGACGTCAAACATGAGATACTGTCTGCCTTAAGCTCATTCACGCAGACGAGCAACATCTCCAAAAAATGCAGATGTACAGATCTGGAGTCTTATTATGTTAGGAATTCCAAAGAATCTTTAGAAGATAACGACATTGAGAGTGGCAGCAACCATAAGGCACTGTCTCCCAAGAGTCTATCCCCGAAGCAGATAAAATCAAGCCATATCTTGAAAAAGGACAGTATTAAGGGTCTTGGGGGTGGCGATATAAAGAATTGCAAAGATTTTTATGAAGACTTAAATGATAATATGGTTGAGGGTGAAGTCAACATTGCGGCACTGTCTGGCGGGAGTCTATCCTCGGAGCAGAGAAAATCAAGCAATATCTCAAAAAAGTACACATTGCCTTCAACAGTCTGAAGCAACTGCGGACAATAGTGACCAATCAAGTAGCAGTTCAGAGGTGCGTCGTACCAACATTAGGTATTTGACTAATGGTAAAAAATTGAGGGACTTGGTGCTCGAGCAAATCAAAGATCAGCGCATTGTTACTTCTACTTCGGAGTACATTTATAGCAATGACAAAAACCCTAAGAAGGATGTGAAAGAAGAAAATTCGATAATTCTTGAACGTCTACTGAAGTTCGATCCGAAGAAGCCGCCAGAGAAAAACCCAAACAAAATGACTCTGGAGTCACCGAAAAAGAAACCAGAAGCCCCAACTGAAGTCCACGTTAACCTTAGCGTAAAAGAAGCCATTAGGTATGAGGTTATAAACCCGCTTGTACGCAAATTGCTGGAATTTCAGGTAAAAAATAGCTCCGAGGAATTGGCGGTAATGAAGCAACTAGACCGTATTCCTGCAATGGTTTCTAAGCTTTGCGAAGTTGAAAAATTGCTAGAAGAGAAGAAGAAGAAGAAATAAACGTGTCCATATGGCAGTTTTTTTGCAGTTAATATATTTTTAAATCCAAACAGGAATTTTATTCATATTTTATATAACTAGAACTAAAATAAGATAAACGGAGCAACTGCAAAATTGTTTAGGATTTTTTATTTATTAATTGTACGATTCGATTAGATGGAATTCGACAGGGGCTTAAGACATTTATTGTTATCTGTTTTATCGACAATATTTTTCCACAATCCCAACCCATACACCACATAGTATATTTTATTGCTATGCCGGTCTGACTGCGATTGCGACTGCAATTGTGACTTTCGTAGTGCACCAGGGGCGTTTGGGACTTTCTCGAGTTCAGAGCAATTTTCATGTCAGCGACTTTTTCACCATTCCAAAAGGATGCGTAGGATGTCTACCGTCGCCGCCGTAACCTTCATCTTAAGGCGATGACGATGACGTTGACCGGTGCTGGCTGCCGGCTGCAATTTGCTGGTTCAACTGTTCCTGTCTGCACGCGATATTTAAAGTCTACACTTGTCCGGGGCACTGTACCATAAGCAATATGGTTGAGAGGTTGCACTTTCCTTACCTTTCTTCAATTCCCTTCCTTCCCTTCCTTATTTAATCAACAAAATGGATCTCATGACATCTCAGTCACTATCGCGAATTTTGTGTTTTTTCCAAAATTATTTATTTATTCATGAATATCTATTTTGTCCCCTTCAAAGTAATCCCCATGAGATATTATACACTTGTGCCAACGGACGTTGAGAACCAGACGATATCCATAACGACGGAGTCGGCTTTCTTTTGAGCCAGAATGCAAGCAAGTCTCTTATTACATGGGAGCCAATAAACGAACGCATAATATCAGCGAGGTTCAATTCTAGAGCAAGGGTCTCCGGCGTATTCTTAAAGTGCGGTGGCCAAACGTCATCAGCAATTCCGACCTATATAAAAAGTGCAACCTGGAACCCATGGCCAACACTATCAAGCTAAGGAAATGGAGATGGATAGGCCACACACTGCGGATGGATGCGAAGGAAGTTTGCCGTCAAGCTCTTGATTGGACTCCCAAAGGAAGCCGCAAAACGGACTGCCAGACCGGTGCGGCTGCAGGTTGCAATTTGCTGGTTCAACTGTTCCAGTCTGCACGCGATATTTAACGTCTGCACTGGTCCGGGCTGAGAGGTTGCACCTTCCCAACCTTTCTTCAATTCCCTTCCACCGCCTCTCACTTTGGTCCCTTTTCGCATCTTCTCCCGCCATCAACATGTGGTCATAGTAGTATCCCACTTGAGTTAGGCGCACCTGTGCAGACCGGGGATAGTGATTACTGCTCCACGGATCAGAAATGGAACAACAAATTTGCAGCAATTTTCCGGGAGAGGGAAGATTGGATGCAAAGAATCCCCTTAAAAGGAAACGAGCTGACGATCTTTACTGATGGTTCGAAGATGGATAAGGGCACAGGAGCAGGCACCTTCACTGCAGAGCTTTCGACGAAGCTTTCATTCCGCCTCCCCGACTGGTGAAGCGTTTTTCTAGCGGAAATATACGCAGTCCTGGCAAGCGGCTAGACTTAGTGGCACCTTGGACGGAAGTCTAAGGAACATTGTAACTCTTGTCAATAGCCAAGCTACAATTAATGTTCTGTCATCGCTTCCATAAAGAGTAAACTGATGTAACACTACGCTAGCGCTCAACCGCTTCCATTACCACTCAACAAACCTCAGCTGGGTTCCGGGTCACTTAGGTGTCCCGGACAACGAGGCGGCGGATAAATGCGATAGGGTACGTTTTTGTATGAAAATTGTAAGGGCTTTTCTCGCTGCCTCTTCAACGAAGTCATGCATCCTGCTGGCAATCTGGTTTATCCTGTAATTAGGGCCGTAGAGAGTAAGTCCGTGACCGGGGCAAAAATTTATCGGCCTCTCTATTACACCTCTAAATTGAATCACGGCAGTATGGATCCTAAAAAAAAACCAGGCCCGGGGGGATTCAATCCTATCTCCATCCTCTCGACGGTCCTGGCTGTAATGCTGGGAATTTTGATAAAAAACGCAATGTGACATTGTCATTCATTCAAACCATGGAATGTGTTTATTTAAGAAATATATAAAACACTTAATAAAATTGTAAAACTGTTTGCCAATATTGCACTTAGTAAGCTTTTTATTTCTCATCGAATCTGCTTTGCTTTATAAGTAAATGTATAATTTAAGCATTCCAAATCATTCCTGCTTTGAAATCTACAAAAGCAACATATATAATATTTATTAATAAAATTCTGTGGAAAAAAAAAATATTTTAACAGTGCCTTGTGACCAACTATCTAGCAATATGAATAACGACAAAACCACGGTAAGTGAACTGTACCTTTGTGGTAATCAACACTTTATATAGACCTACACCATAATCAACGTTGCGTCCGTCTAGAGCGGTCACCCAGTGAAGAAAAGATTGGAACTGGTTATAATCGGAATATGCCGACTTCACACACATTTTGAAGCTTCTACGAATCACCGTGGTTACAAACCATTGATTTCTAAGGAAGAATTTTATTTAAGCAATGCTCGTGAACATGCCTACGGCAATTTGCAGCAACTTCAAAATGTATTTGCAGTCGGAATGTTCCGGCTATTGTATATCCAGTTCCATTCTCATTTTCTACAGTTTTCCTACAATTACATTTTCTCAACCTTCATTTTCGATTTCTTGATTCTTAGGGCAAAGGCTCTAGCAGTAAAACTAATCAAAAGAGTGAAAATGTGGAGTACGTAGCAAATTTTACCTCTAAGCTTAGTAACGAAGACCAGTCAACGAAGTCCAGCTCCCGACGAAAACCATCAGTACTAAACGAGAGTATGAGCCTTGGGGAACAATTGTCTCAAGTACATAATCAAAAGAGTCGAGACGCAACAGAAAATGAGGCAAATCAGTTAAGGCCCAGTTCTCAGCAAAGTCCCAATGGACCCAATAATTATGACGCTAAAGGCAAGAAAAACGTGCTCCAACCGTCGCATCCCATACAGCCCATGCATCCAATGGATCACGGAGCTCATACGTCTGGTTCTGTTAGCCATAATTGTAATCAACCGTACAAACAACCCAGTTTGAATAAGTTAAGCACATGCAGCTCTGATTCGAGTAAGCGAGGCTCACTGCCTTCACTTGGGGTAACCACCGATTCAGATAATCCTACCGAGCATGTGCATCAGCCGCAAATGGACCGGCGCCATTCCAGAAGACTGTTTGAAAATGGTAGTGTCTCATCAAATCGCTCGTCAATAAGCAGCTTCCATGGAGAGCTGGCTATATTTGATATCTCAGAAGAATCGAAAGATCAGTCAAGCGAGCCGACAGAACAATATATACTTGACGTCAAGAATGCGCGTCAGTCCAGAAATAATCCTCAGCGGCAAGTTGGAGTGACAACTGGTAGTAACTCGTCAGTAAACAGTTCCCAAAGATCACAGCCTCCGTTAACTTGTCCATCTGAGTTGGGTCGTGATGCCAATTCGAGCCCAAAGCACAGCTCACAATACCAACGGGCGAGCGACAATGCGCGTCATCAGGGAAATATGCCTCAGCAACGAGTGGAAAAAAGAACTGGCCATATAATTGCGGACAACGACCATGAAAATTGTAGTTCCAAAAGCTATCCAGGCGGAAAGACTGAAAAATCCTCACTAAACAAAAATAGATCATTGCCTTTATTTAGTCTCTCCAAATCAGATGACTATTCAAGCCAACAGCAGCATCCACAAAACCTACGGGTGTCCGAGAATGCCCAACATAATGAGCAAATTCCTCAGCGGACAGTGGAACAGAGAGCTGCTTATGGTGCCGATGAGGGAAGAGCTAAAAATTTAATTGCATCTAATAACAATAATAGTGACGACGGTATTCCGGTATACCTGAATGATAGTTGCTCGTCATTAAGCAGTTTCCTAGGATCACTGCCTACGCTCAGTTGCTCCGAGTCAGAGTTAAGCCAACTCCAGGAGCCACAATACCAACAGGAGAGCGAGAATGTGTTTCATCAGGAATATATTCCTCAGCAAAAAGATAACAACGGTATAACGGCATATCCGGCTTGTAGTCGCTCGTCAGTAGGCATAATCCAAGAACCACTGCCATCGTTAAGTCTCCCCAAGTCAGAATATCAATCAAGCCAGCCACAGAACGAACAATACCATTGTGATGCCGAGCATGCGGGTCATCAGGATCATATTCCTCAGTGGCAAATGGGACAAGGAATTGTTAAAAGTTTGGAAGAGAAAAAAACAAGGCATTTATATAAGAGCCAAAACTTTTGATGAAGAGCAACAGACAAATGCTGGTGAAGATTATACATTGACTATGCAACCTAAATCGGATGCAATCCACGATATAAACGATGGAGGGAAGCACGAATCTAGCATGGTACAAGGAAATGCTAATAATTTTGAAGAGACAAAAAATTGGCACGAAAATGACGACAGCTCTGGTATGGTTTTATATCCGGCAGCTAACCAGGACGCTCGGACTAGGATTCAACAGTATTCAAGAAGCTCCGGAAGCAAACCAGGTAAAAACTCTAAACAGGATAGTCCCTTGCCACCAAGCTGTGTGAGCAGTATTGAAGATCTTAAGATTGATATGAACAACTATATTGAATCATTTGAAGATTTAATTGAAAACGTTACTGAGGGTTACTGTGGCCGTGAGGTACTGTCTGCATTGAGTTCATCCTCAAAGGACAGCAAACGAAGGAGCTGCTCTAAAAAGTACAGTAATGAAGATCACAATAGTGACTGTAAAAGGAATCCCTATGAGTCTGTAAAGTATTTAAAATACAATGTAACCGAGGGAGAAGTCCATCATGAGGTCTCATCTGCCGTGAGCTCATCCTCAATGGAGATCAAACGAAGCTTCTCTAACAAGAACATTAAAAAAGATTACAATAGTGGCCATAGAAAAAATTCTATTGGGGCCGAGAGTTTAAAAGATAATTCGATCGAGAGTGACGTCAAACATGAGATACTGTCTGCCTTAAGCTCATTCACGCAGACGAGCAACATCTCCAAAAAATGCAGATGTACAGATCTGGAGTGTTATTATGTTAAGAATTCCAAAGAATCTTTAGAAGATAACGACATTGAGAGTGGCATCAACCATAAGGCACTGTCTCTCAAGTGTCTATCCTCGAATCAGAGAAAATCAATTAACGTCTTGAAAAAGTACAGTGGTAAGGGTCTTGGATGTGGCGATATAAAGAATGGTAAAGAGTTTCTTGAAGACTTAAAAGATAATATGATTGAGGGTGAAGTCAACATTGCGGCACTGTCTGGCGGGAGTCTATCCTTGGGGCAGAGAAAATCAGGTAAGATATCAAAAAAGTACACATTGCCTTCTACATTTCTTAAACTTCGTGATGATTTTACTGAAAAAACCCTAGCGCAATTCAAGAATTTGTCTGAAGCAACTGTGGACAATAGTGACCAATTACGTAGCAATTCAGAGGCGACTCGTTCCAACATAAGGAATTTAACTAATGGTAAACAATTGAGGGACTTGGTGCTCAAGCAAATCAAAGATCAGCGCATTGTTACTTCTACTTCGGAGTACATTTATAGCAATGACAAAAACCCTAAGAAGGATGTGAAAGAAGAAAATTCGATAATTCTTGAACGTCTATTGAAGTTCGATCCGAAGAAGCCGCCAGAGAAAAACCCAAACAAAATGACTCTGGAGTCACCGAAAAAGAAACCAGAAGCCCCAACTGAAGTCAACGTTAACCTTAGCGTAAAAGAAGCCATTAGGTATGAGGTTATAAACCCGCTTGTACGCAAATTGCTGGAATTTCAGGTAAAAAATAGCTCCGAGGAATTGGCGGTAATGAAGCAACTAGACCGTATTCCTGCAATGGTTTCTAAGCTTTGCGAAGTTGAAAAATTGCTAGAAGAGAAGAAGAAGAAGAAATAAACGTGTCCATATGGCAGTTTTTTTGCAGTTAATATATTTTTAAATCCAAACAGGAATTTTATTCATATTTTATATAACTAGAACTAAAATAAGATAAACGGAGCAACTGCAAAATTGTTTAGGATTTTTTATTTATTAATTGTACGATTCGATTAGATGGAATTCGACAGGGGCTTAAGACATTTATTGTTATCTGTTTTATCGACAATATTTTTCCACAATCCCAACCCATACACCACATAGTATATTTTATTAAGGAGTTATTGCTATGCCGGTCTGACTGCGCCTCTGATTGCGATTGCGACTGCAATTGTGACTTTCGTAGTGCACCAGGGGCGTGTGGGACTTTCTCGAGTTCAGAGCAAATTTCATGTCTGCGACTTTTTCACCATTCCAAAAGGATGCGTAGGATGTCTACCGTCGCCGCCGTAACCTTCGTCTTAAGGCGATGACGATGACGCTGAGTTTGACTGCCAGACCGGTGCTGGCTGCTGGTTGCAATTTGCTGGTTCAACTGTTCCTGTCTGCACGCGATATTTAACGTCTGCACTGGTCCGGGGCACTGTACCATAAGCAATATGGTTGAGAGGTTGCACTTTCCCTACCTTACTTCAATTCCCTTCCCTTCCTTTAATAAAGCAACACAATGGATCTCATGACATCTCAGTCACTATCTGAGCTGCCTATACGAGGTGTGTCCAAAAATTATCGCGAATTTTGTGTTTTTTCCAAAATTATTTATTTATTCATGAATATCTATTTTGTCCCCTTCAAAGTAATCCCCATGAGATATTATACACTTGTGCCAACGGATTTTCCAATCTTCGAAGCACCTCAAAAAATCATTTTTTTTTGTAATCTCGTTCAGCTCCTCCTTCGATGCCATCTTTATCACGTCAATCGTAGCGTATCGTCGTCTTTTCAAGGGCCTCTTGAGTTTAGGGAACAAGAAAAAGTCACAGGGACCAGATCTGGGGAATACGGTGGCTGCGGCATCATTAGTGTGTTGATTTTGGCCAAAAAGCCGTGGACAAGCAACGGTGTGTGAGCAGGGGCGTTATCGTGGTGCAAAAGCCAATTATTGTTCTTTCACAAATCTGGGCGTTTCTGGCGGATTGCTTCGCGCAAATTGCGCTTAACTTGCAGGTAATATTCCTTATTGACCGTTCTACCCTGTGGCAAGAACTCATGATGCACCACGCCCCTGCAATCGAATAAAACTCTAAGCAAAGCTTTTAACTTCGAACGAACTTGGCGAACTTGGAACTTTTTCGGTCTTGGTTCGTGCGGCAGCTTCCATTGAGCAGATTGAGCTTTGATTTCCACGTCATAACCATAAACCCACGATTCGTCACCTGTTATGACCCTCTGGAGCAAATTTGGGTCGTCGCGGACAGAGTCCAACATCTCTTTAGCAATATTCATCCGAGGCTGTTTTTGGTCGAAATTGAGCAATTTTGGTACGAATTTCGCGGTGACCCGTCTCATTCTCAAATCATTGATACAAATCGAATGGCACGAGCCAATCGATATGTCTAGGTCCTCAGTAACTTCTTTAATGGTGATTCGACGATTGGCCTATTCATCAATTTTTTCGTCTGTTGTTGAAGTCCTCGGGCTCGGGCGTCCAGCACGCTCTTCGTCATTCACATCTTCTCGACCTTTTGAGAACATTTTGTACCACCGATAAACGTTGCTTCGGTTCAATGTAGCTTCTCCGTATGCCACAGTCAACATTCGGAATGCATCCGGGCACTTAATTTCGTTTTTCATACAAAATTTGATACGGGTTCTTTGATTCATTTGTTTGAATAGGTAAAAATCGAAGATGAGCCGAAACACGTGCAAGCAAAACAGCTATCAACAATTAAGTGAACATTCAAAATGGCCGAGCTTGTCGGCATAAGTGAGAGACATGAGTACCAACATAACGCCACAAAAAAATCAAAATTCGAATATACGTAGCCCGCGAAAATTCGAAATTTTTGAACACACCTCGTCTAACCTAACCTTACCTTCCCTTTTCGCAAATATTATCGAGATCTTATATTTCCAATGGCCGCTAAATATACATCAAATGGGACATCTTATTTAGACTTTCACAGCATGCACTTAAATTAGTCACTAATCTATCATTGTGTTCTCGTAACTCAATTAAGTATTTGATTGTTATCGAATACTTTATAGTCAATATTCATCCCACACGTTTTGGATTGGCTCTGAATTTGCATGTAGCCAGATAGAACCAATTACCATATCATAAAAGAAAAATCATTGTTTAAGCCAAAGTTACCATCACGGAAAGATTTAAAGCAAAAACAGCAGAGATGCATTTATCGAATGTCAGGCCAATAAGTGCGTCTGGCTTCCAGATGCTTAGCAAATCGATAGACTCCGTCATTGAATGCAAAGAAAAACCAGACATCAAATGCACCAAGAATAAAAACATTCAAAGAACAAGCTAAAAAAACATTGCTGGGAAAAACATTGACGTAGCTTGAAAAAAACCAACGATGCAAAGTGTAACCTTATTTATCCAACCACTTGACGCTATCAGGACATCTGCAGCATAGACAGAAGGCATGCAGAAAATAATAAAGAGCTAGAAAAAAAAACTAGCAAGGAGGTTTAACAAGAAAATCAAGGAAAATTTACACTACGACGATGTGACTTTTAAGTTGAGCATTGAGAAAATAGAAAAGGACACGTGCTGACAGGAACGCAAGCTTGTGTTTATGTTTTCCATTTATTCCATCAATGCCGTCTGGAAAAACAACCATGTGCTGATTGCTCTTTTGTTGACTCACGTTCCAAAGGTGGTTTGGTTAAACTTAAACGCTTGAGTAGAATGAAAATGGAAAAAGTTCGTGGCCAATATTATAATTTTTTTTTTTTTAGATAGTGGGTTTGGCCACCTGCTCGTTGCACATCACTATTTTGTCACAATATTATAATATAGGATTTTTCAACAAAAGGTGTTATTTTGAATCACCCGGTGTTGAAGAAAACCCAGGTTTGCCCATACCTCGTTGTTTTTTGGAATTGGGCATTCCACAAATGTCATTACACCGTATTTTCAAAAAAGACTTGGGTTTTAAAGCTTATAAAGTTCAGTCAACACAAGAACTCAAGCCGGCCAATCATCAACAACGTCGTGTCTTTGCTGATTGGGTCCTTGAAATGCATGCAAGTTATCCGGAATTCCATCGAAAAATTATCTTGACTGATAAGGCCCTCGGTGGCTACGTCAACAAGCAAAATTGTCGCGTCTGGGGCTCGGAAAACCCAAGAGTTATTGTTAAGAAGCCTCTCCATTGTCAACGTGTGACTGTTTGGTGTGGTTTATGGTCCGGTGGGGTCATTGGACTTTACATTTTCGAAAATGAGGTAGGATCAACAGTTACGGTGAATGGATTGCGTTATCGAGAGATGATTAATTTTTTATGAGCTGGACAACGTTTAATTCAAACAAGACGGCACTACGTGCAACACAAGCAAAGAAACCATTGCTTTTTTACGGGAAAAGTTTCCGGACCATGTTATCTCTCGAAGCGGTGATCACAATTGGCCACCGAGATTTTGTGACTTAACACCTTGCGACTTCTTCCTTTGGGGCCACGTGAAAAATAACAACAGCCCAGCGTCGATTCAAGACCTCAAAGATAGAATTCGTGAGGCAATCGAGGACATAGGGCAGCCACTTTGCCATTTGGTTATAGAAAATTTCATGAAAAGGATATGATCCTGTAAGCGTGGCTGTGGTGGCCCTTTCGCTGATGCTGTTTTTCATTATTAACGGCATACCATCCTCTTTATTATGAAATAACATCCGATCATTTATCTTAAAAAATTCAATTTTTTTTAAAAACCAAAATGACGCTTCTTATTTTAAAGCCCTTTATGCCAATATGTAACAATTATAAAATATATTTATTAATAATATTTATTACTTATGTTTTAAGTACTTCCAATATTCGCTTAGATTTTAACATTTCTTCATTTTTTTTAAATTTATTTATACAAAAAGAAAATGGTTACTAACATTAGAATAAAAACTAAAGGAATAAATACAAAAATTAAGTATACAGACAAGTTTGTAGGATACATTTGATAATCCTAAGATCTAAGCGCTTCGATCCTCTCACATTTAACTTCATTCTTTTAAAACTAGCTTTAAAATAATCCCAACTAAAACTGATTTGCTAGTTAATTAGATTTCCATGGACTTGTACTCTGTTCAGGATATTATATAGTTATTAATGGAAATCAAAATAATAAAATAGATTTTGCTATTTACCCATAAATTCAAGTATGATTGGCACCGTAATTTGATGTGAAATTAAAAATGACTGTAAGAATTGGGTGAGTTCACTAGAGGTATTGACTCGTCGGACCACAGCACAGACTATTGACCAAATTTTTATCATTATTTTTTTCTGCAATCTCCATATGATTATATTCAAAAAAATTCGACGAAGAATTCTGATTGACTTCTCTGTAGGAAGTTTTGAAAATCATTAAAAAAAGGCTGTTATCTGTTTTGGGTATTATTCTTGGGTCGGTTGTAAGTATCTTTGCCACATTTTCTGAACACGACTCTTAACACGACGCCTAAAAGAAAATAAAACAATAGCTCTTTTTTTTGTTTTGGGAGAAAACATGATAGCTTAAAAAGATTTGTTTTTAATAAGCCTTATCTTAAAAATCAAACGGATTTGTGTCGCAAGTAAAATCTAATAATAAAGGTGTATATTTAATGAGTTCGCTAGTTATGCGATTTTTGTTTAGTTTGCCATATAATGCGCCTTGTGACGTCACATGGCCTCTTCCAACAATGCCTCATTTTTCAAATTATGTTAGTCGAAAGTACGTTTTCTCGTTGTACTAAAGCTTGAGTAAAACTATTTTTAAAATAAGTTTTTTTTTTTTTTTTTTTGTTTTTTTTTATTTATTTTATGCAGCTTTTTGTCTAATGACTCTATAGCGCATTTATGACTTAGAACCTTCACAATGAATTGGCGAACTGCCTTTATAACTATAAGTATCAAACTTATTTATAACTATTTACATTTATGACTATTTACAATTGCAATTTAAAGTTTTTAAAGAATTAAATCAGAATCTAAAGGGTGCCGTCTTTTCAGCCTTCGCCTATTTGAATTTGTGGTTAGGGATGTTGCAAGTTGGCTTGGATGATTAGTAAGCCTATCCCTGTACCTTAAGCTGTGTCGTCCAATAAGTTCTGCTATGGTAGGGATGTTGAGGTCATTATGCAAGACTTCGTTTCTAACAAACCATTCAGCTGCATTGTTTGCAGTCGTTTTATATGTGTTCTCGCAGCAGTTCCCCAGAGCGGTATTGCGTAAGTAAAAACTGGTGCTACAATAGCATTGTAAATTGTTCTTTTGCTACGAAGCGACAATTTGCTAGAACTTTTCAGCATCCAGTCCAATTTTTTTAACTTTAATTTACAGCTTTTGACTGTCTGAGTGATATGTGGGCCGTATGTCAGTCGTCTGTCCAATGTGACTCCCAGATATTTTACTTTGGTGGCTCTTGGTATCGGGGATCCCAGTGTGACGTCAGGGCAGTCTCCTCTTCTGGTGGCAAATGTGATGTGCACTGATTTTAGTGTATTAATGGTTATACACCAGCGTTCCGTCCAGCTCTTGAACTCGTCTAAATAAGCCTGTAGTAGTTCTGATGCTTCAAGCTCAAATGGACTGCTGCTCAGTATTGCTGTATCGTCTGCGTATGTTGCTATTAGCAATCCAGTGTTAGGTGAGGGCTGCGGCATGTCTGCTGTGTACAGGATATATAGTGTATAGTATATATAACACTTCCTTGAGGAACACCTGCTCTTACTTGCCGAATCGTTGATAAAGCTTGTCCTTTTGCGACTTCAAAGCTTCTTCCTTTCAGGTACGAGGCTAGCAGTTTGTAGTATTGTGGGAGAGCAGCTCTTATCTTGCTCAGGAGTCCCACATGCCAGACGCGATCAAAGGCCTGTTTGACATCTACAAAGACTGCTGAACAGTATTCCCTTTTTTCAAAAGAGCCCAATATGTGATTGGCAACTCTGTGTATTTGTTCCGGTGTTCCATGCTGACTCCTAAATCCAAATTGGTGGTCTGGTATTGACCCTCTTAGATCAAGCTGTCCAAGCACTCGTCGCAAAAGTATTCTTTCAAATACCTTGGATAGTACTGATAACAAGCTAATTGGTCTGTAAGAGGCGATTTCTCCAGCGGGTTTGCCTGGCTTTGGAATCATCACAATCATAGCACGTTTCCAGCAGGCAGGGAAGTGTTGGATGCGAAGAATGGCATTGCACAGAACTACAAAATATTCAATTGTGGATTCTGGCAGTGCTCTGAGGATTGTGCCATCTATTTTGTCGTGTCCCGGAGCTTTTTTAGCTTTTATATTTTTAATTAATTCCAGGACCTCATCCTTGGTGCATGCTCTGATCGTGATGCCTCCTTCGTTTGGTGAGATCTCGTTTTCCTCAACTTCCTCGATGTTTAGCGATTCGGCTGTCAACAGTGGACTGAATTGTTCCTGGAGGTGATCTGCAAAAGCTTCAGCCTGCACTTCATCTCCCATGAGCCATGCGCCAGATGAGCTGCAGATGGGATGTTGACACAAAGGTTGCCTCTTAAGTTTTCGTGTGAATCTCCAAAGTCTGAATTCAGCACAGGCTGGTGAGTCAGCTTGTTTTAAGGCATCGCTGATGTGTTCATTTTGCAGATCCGCTAGAAGATATTTGAGTTGTCTAGAGGCCTCATTGTATAATCTTTTGGTATTTGCCGTGCGCGTTCGTAGCCAGCGACTCCTAGTCCACCGCTTATATGCCAGAAGATTTTCTGCCTGCGGAGTCAGTGGAATGTTATGACTGTTTTGACAATGTGTTTGATTAGAGGGCGGTGCAGCTAGGCGCGCTGCTTCAGCTATGGCATCTTGGAGTTTTTCTGCTGCGTTGTCCACATCTTCAGTTGTGTTGAGTACCATTTCTGGTTGAAGTGAAGAGTTTAGTAGGCTCTTAAAAAGTCTGATGTTCGATCCAACTGGCAGGAGGCGTTGCCTGGTGGGTAATAGCTGTGGCTGCGTGTGTATAGTAATTACCAGGGGTAAGTGATCAGAGGATAAGTCCATGCAGTCTTCAATACTCAAAAGTCGGTCACTAATTCCTTTGTAAACCACAAAGTCGAGTGCAGTTGGGTTCCGCCCATTTAATGGATAGCGAGTGGGGGCTCCGGTCGCAAGTATGCTATAGTGCTCTTTATGTATCGCTTCAAATATCGTCTCTCCGCGTTGGTTTGTTCTGTAGTTACCCCAGAAGGGGTGCCAACCATTCCAGTCACCTCCAATTATTGTTTTACCCAACCTTGGACTGAGGAGATCGATGACGTGTTGCTCGCAAAGAGGAGCATTTGGCGGCAAATAGATAGACGCTATTTCTAATGTTCCGATGGACGTTGGTAGGCTGATAGCTGCAACCTGCATAATTGCATTCGAGAGTGGAAGTAGTGGTGTGTGCACAAGTGTTGACCTTACTAGGAGTGATGATCCGCCAAAGCTGTTACATCTTCCGCCATGGGCCTGATAGTGTTCGTATCCGATGATTTTTGTTGTGGGACATTCTCGGGTTTCAGCTATTAACATAATGTCTATGTGCTTCTGTGAGAGGAAAACGGCCAATTCCTGAGCCTTGTTACTAAGGCCATTGGCGTTCCATATGCCCACACGGAGAGTCATTATTTGGGTCCTAGCTTAGTGATGAGAGCCATAAGGCTGGTCAGTATGTTTGCTTGCTGGGATTGCAGTTCTCTCATTGCCCTGAGCTCTACATTAATGGCGTCAAACTGCCTCTGTTGTTGTTTTAAAATCTCCATGATACCTGCGTCAGTATTGTTAGTGTCTGTGCGTGCTCTTTCACCTCGGACGACCTGCGCATAAGATATTCCACTGGCGATTGTTATCAATAATTCTGATACTGCGAGCTACTGCTGGCTTTTGTGATGGGTTAAGTTTGAGAGCTGGAGTCTGTAGTTTGAGTAGGCGTTTGTATTCCTTACAGCCCTTGTAATTAGCTGGGTGCTCTAACTGACAGTGGAAGCAAGTTGGTGGTTGGCCCCTTTCCCTAGGACAGTCCATGGTTGCATGTTTACCAGAACATCTTACATATCTTGCAACTTTATGACAGTATCTCTGTGTATGTCCAAACTCCTGACAGCGGTGGCATTGTGTCAGGTCATTAAACTTTCTCGGAAGCTCAACAGTACAGCGTTGCCTGCAAGCAACGCGCAGGTTTAGGATTTGTTTATTATCGGGAGCCTGTGCTAAGTCAATAAAGAACAAATTGAGAGGTTTTTTGTCAAAGCGGCTTAGCGGATTGTAAATATTTTGAACTTTATGACCTTTAGTTCGAGTTCTTCTTTCAATTGCTGGACATTTGTGCTGAAATGAAGTCCTTTGAAGCAGACTCTGTAATGCCTGTCTTCCTTCAGTTGGTAGCAATGAAATTGCAATCCCAATGTGGAGAGGTGTTTTATGACAGCACGGTAGTCATTACTGCAGCTGGTTAGAATTCCAATGTCATTTCGTCTTGGTTTAATGACGTAAGAGTTTGGATCGATCACTTGGTCTACTAATTCTTGTAGTTTTACTAGGCTTTTGATACTTGGGCACCAAATTGGAGGAGGTCGAGGCTTTGGTTGTTGTGTTGGCTGATCAGTTAATATCGGGGCTTCAAACGTTTCACTAAATTCCTCATCGTCGTCGTCGGCCAACAGCGCATAACGATTCTGTGAAGCTGCTTCAGTTGCAGCTTCAGCTGCAGCTTTACTGGTGCTCGGTTGATTATTACAAAACACTTTTTTCTTAATAGCTTGTGGTGAGCCGAGTTTTCGCTTTGGATTATTACCGCTGGAGTCTTGCACAGACGACAAATCTATTGATTTGTACAAAATATTAGGTTGATTTTGGAGAGTTGCATTATGCCTTTCGGCTTCAGTAGCCTTATCGGTATTTAC
>JBAMAX010001199.1:0-46712 GCA_037043745.1 Chymomyza amoena
TCACTCCGAGTGAAAAGTAATAATTGACCGGAACTCCTCCGTGTGAAGTACCAAACAAAAAAAAACAAGCGCACTTTTTTAAATCACCAAAAAATTTAGTCAAAATTTCCAAATTTAAAATTATTTAAAATTTACTTAAATTTTGTTCTTATTTTGTTAATTATTATCCGAAACATGTTTACACAATGAGGTTTAACATTATACTGACAAAATATGAGCCTAGTTCGTAGGCATTAAACTTTTCGAAAGACTTAAAATACAAAGCCAACTTTGATTTGAAAAAAAAAAATTTAACACACAAACACTTTTCAATCACAGAAACACAGACTTTTTCTTATAAAAAAAATGTCATTTCAATTATAAAAAATTGAATCAAAAATTAAATTTTTTTATTTTTTTTTTGAATTATTATTAACCGAAACATGTTTACACAACGAGATTTGAGATTTTACTGAACAAATTTCAGCCCTGTCCGTAGCTGGTAAACTTTTCGAAGACTTCAAATGCAAGGCACACTTTGATTTAGAAAAAAAAAAAAAAATTCAAAAAAATGTTCGAATTGATACTTTTATTAATGCGTACCGCGTATAAACTATTAATTATTATAGGTCTCGCTGAATAGATGATAAAGTTTTCCTACATTGAAAATCATCAACCGAATAATATGCTATTAAACTAGGGTGCTTCTGCACCTGCTTAACTTTTATGCTACTTTCAGTTTTCAGGGCGACTAGATATCGTACTCATTGTGAAAATCTTTATTCTTAATGGTGAGATTTAGATCGTGTTATATATTCAATTCTAGAAAAATACAGAAAAAAAACTCTTAAAAATTTCAAGTTTTATTATTATAATTGGGTGTATAAATGTACTGCGACCCTAGTGGATCTATTGTACCCCCTTCATGGCTTAGAGCTCTTCCAAAAGTCCTAAGGCCTGCATGTATTGCAGTATTTTATTTAGACTTATACAGGGTGCGCCAGAGAAACTTACTTATTTGAAAACATTCCCGCGCGGTGTGTTGGGCGGGTAGAGGGGCGAGAGAGGGCACATCTGGAGGGGGAAGTTCCCAAGGTTGTTTCTCCCTCCACCCTCCCTTCAGTCAGTTGCCATCATGCTCTGGTCTAGAGAGCAGCGGGCCTTCGCAGTCGAGAGCTTCTTTTCTAACGGTCGCTCACTTGTTGCTACGCAACGTGCCTTCCGCACTCGCTTTGAAATTCCTCCTCACAGACTCGTTCCTGGTTAACTCATTTCAGGAGTGTGGAAGTGTCGCTAAACCCAGAAATGGACTTCAACGGACCATCAGAACTCCGGAAAATGTCGAAAGAGTGAGGCAGTCAGTTGTGCGTTCCCCCCGGCGTTCGGCTCGCAAACACGCAGCTGCTATGGAAATTTCTGAAACCACTGTTCGACGAATTTTCCATGAAGACCTTCACTTTCATCCCTATAAATTGGCTGTTGTGCAAGAGTTAACTGAACGCGATTTTGTTGCCCGTCAAAATGCCTGTGAAATGCTGGTTGACAACCTGCCTGAAGACGCGGTCGTTTTTTTCAGTGACGAGGCTCACTTCCACATTTCCGGCTGCGTCAACAAGCAAAACATGCGTTATTGGTGTGGTGTAAATCCAGCTTCCAGAAGCTTCACCAGAAGCCACTTAACTGTGAGCGAGTTACTGTCTGGTGTGCGATGTCGGTAATGGGAATAATTGATCCTTATTTTTTTTAAGAAAACGAACGCGCAGTTACCGTGAATGGAGCTCGTTACAGGAACATGATCGAGGAATTTTTTCTTCCAAGACTCGAAGAAATGGACGTTAGGAACGTGTGGTTTCAGCAAGATGGAGCCACAGCACACCCAGCGCGAGACCCAAAGAATTTGTTGCGACAACATTTCCCCGACCGCCTCATCTCTCTCAGAGGCGATCTCCAATGGCCGGCACGCTCTCCAGATTTGACGCCATGCGATTTCTTTTTATGGGGTTATTTTCTGGTTTATGTCGATCGACCACGGACCATAGCACACCTCAAGAACAACATTCGCGACGCCATTGCCAACATACCAATTGATATGCTGCAAAGAGTGGATACGAATTTCAAAAATCGACTTCATCAGTGTATGCGCAATGGGGGTTGCCATTTATCCGATGTCATTTTTAAGACTGCATGAAAAAAAAAATTGGAATATTGTATTCTTAAATAAAAAAAAAATTAAAACAGTAATTGAAGTACTTTTGTTTTTATTGACCTTTTAAATAAGTAAGTTTCTCTGGCGCACCATGTAGTAACATCGGCCTCTGGTGGGAGAACGTACATGGCCAGGAGCTTGTGTGCCATACATTCACATAATATATGCGAAGAAGTTTCTTTCTCTATTCTTCAGAATCGGCATAGTCCCCTATCCACTATCCACTATGTCAATTTTGCTTAGGTGGATGCGAAGCCTACAATGTCCCGTCAGAAGGCCCGTCACGATTCTCACAGTGTTCTTTCCGTGCACTATCATAACTTTGAACCTCTTACGGTTGTAGTTGGAGAGGAGGGTTTTTGACTGTTTAAGCCCTGGTATCTGCGCCCAGTGAAGCAGTCGTTTTTATTCTCCTCTATTCTTAGTAGGTCCCGTACCACGTGGTTATCAACCCCACAGCGTGGATCAGGACCGATTAGCGGTATTGCTGCACCGGTTTTTGCGCGTTTGTCTTTTAGTTCATTTCCAGGAATATTGTTGTGCCCTTGAATAATAATAAGAACACTGGAACAATCTTAGTCCCAGTCAACAAATGTTGTATGCCCCGGTAAGTTGCAACAATATCGGCAAAATAAAATGTAATATGTAACATATCTTCTTCCAATTATAGGGCATTTATAATTCTGAATGCACACTGCGACTCATGGAAAGCACCGACTTGGAGAAAGTTCGTCAGGATTTAGAGACTAAGCCAAGTTTAAGTGTTGGTAACTGTTTAGAGGCTAGTTGGTCTGAAAGCAGCGAACTGGGATGCGCCAAGGGTTCAGAGACTAGGCCAAGTTCAAGTGTTGGTAACTGTTTACAGGCTAGTTGCTCTGAAAGCAGCGAACTGGGATGCGCCAAGAAGCCAACGAGTAATTTGATTCAGCGCTTTTTACTACGGATTATGTATAGTAGGGGCATTAAGAAGCGGATTAACCGTGCTCGCACAGTTATATTAATAGCTCAGGAAAACCAAAAAAAGCAGAATATTTAAGAAACTCCAATTATCTGCGCCGATAAGTTTGCACTTGTCACGCTTCCAAGAAGTGTGGATAAAAGCCTACTGTTAACAAGTCGAATAATTGTGAAATTGATGTCATTAACACGGTAGCCCTAGCCATATTCTCCAGATATTGCGCCATCCGATTATTACTAGTTCCGCGCGATGGAACTTGGTCTGGCTGATCAGCAGTTCCACTTCATGAAGATATCGCAAAATGGCGCGATAGAGTCAAAGGAGAAACACTTATAACGTCCATCCGAACACTGCCAGAAATATGGGAAAAAGTTGTAGCTAGCCATGGGCAATACTTTGATTGGTAACTATTTTTTGTTTGCAGTAAATTACATTTTTAAAGATCTTCGTCTTAAACATTTCGAAATTAGTAATGGTCTTTGCATAGAAGCCTATTAATTAATTAAATTACTAATTATTAATAAGTTCACATTAATCGTCTTGCCAACTTGTTTTTAGTACCAATTGTAATTCAGTGCTGATAAGCCTATCAAAAAAAAGGGGGCTATTTTTAGGAACTTTTTTTTAACATTATCTGACAAAAACTCACAAACTTATGCAACACTTTTACGCCATTTTAAATTAGCACATTTGGTCACACTATTTTTTGACACTTTAGTTCAATAAAAAATCAATTGCACCTAAAACAGAATTAGCAAGGAAAAGTGATTTTAATCGAGCTTTGTGATTTATTTCATCGACGAATTCCTAATTGCATAAAGTAAGTGTATTAAAAGTGTTGCATATAATATATGATTACTAAAGAGAAGACTTACTTATAGCATGGACGAACATATTTTGGTTCGTTGTCTAATAAATACGCTTATATACATAAACTACTGGATGTTTGCAAAAATTGGTGCCCATCTCTTACATTGCTGGTTTATAGATCCTGAGCCCAATGATGAACCCTAGAAGAAATGGCAAAAGCTGTTCATCAAAATGCCATGTGATATAGACAAAGGATATTGTCATCTCTACCATTCAAGAAACCTTAGTCCGTCTTTTAAAAAAAAAAAGTGTTCCACGTTCCGTGTCCAAAGGGAGAACCCAAATGCTGTGTATAAAGCCCACTCCTCGTAGCTGTTGTTGCTGATGTGCTGTTAAGTGAAAAAAAAATGTTTGTGCATGCAGTGGTGGGGGGTAGAGCCCAACTATAACTTCCTACACGACTAGATAATGAGGTTTGGTGATCGTTTTAGCAATAACAAACTATTTGACAATGCTGTAAAACACTGGAACAATCTAAGTTCCAGGCAACAAATGCGGTATGTTCCGGTAAGTAGCAACGATATCGGCATAATATAATGCAAGATGTAACATACTATCTTCCAATTATAGGGAAAGTATCGTTTTGGCTGCACATTGCGCCTCATGAAGAGCACCCACTTGGAGAAGTGGCTCGGCAGCCTTCGACGGTCAGGCCTAGTCTAACTGACATCAACTCCGCTCAAGCTGGCTGCTCCAAAAGCAGCAAGATGGGAACCGGCAAGGAGCAGATCAAAAGTTCTGTCTTAATGCAGCGCTCCCTACGGCTCATGGACAGCAGCCACGTGAAAGATCACTTCGCTCGAAAAGTGAAAAAGGCTGTTGTAGCTCCAGCTGGTGCTGTAAATTGGTCTTCAGTCGGCTGCTCCAATAGCAGCAAAATAGCTGTGGCAAAGGCAAAAAAAAAAACAGCCGTCGCCAAAAACCCTAATTACGTATACTGATGTCCTTAAAGCAAAAGCTTGCACTTCTCCATATTCCAAGAAGTGTGGTCAACAGCCTCTTGTCTAAGAATAGTGAATCGGATGTCAATATCCTCAATGCTTTCTTAACGTCCCGACTGCAGACGGTATTGCATGTTGTAGCACAATCCAGATAAGTCATGTGTATGTATGTGGCAACCATTCCCACCACATATGTCTGGTTGATCTGGCGATGGATGTGCCACATCTCCACCGATGTACATATCGTTTAAACAAAATGTTACCCACGTCTCGTTTCCAAGGAAAATCTAAATAGTGTGGATGAAACCACTACTCGGTGAAACTGTCGTAGTTGTGCTTCACTTTCAAAATATAGTTAGAAGAATTAATAAAAGTTTGGCGTAAAAAAAATGTATGTGTATGCATGGAACCTCATAGAGAGGTGGGGGTAGCCTAACTACATCTGTCCCCATATTATATTGATCAGCATGAGCTGCCGGAAAGATATAGGTTCAAGGCGTATTGTTCCAGCACATAAAGAAAGACGTCGGAAATAGCCGAAATTAGGCACACATTTATGGTCAGTATGAGTTGGATTTGGTCTTGGAGGGGGGTTCTTTATTTTGAAGTGTATGTATATCTGAGCTCACAAAAAGTTTTCAACCCATTTTTCGAAATTGTGGGGGGGGCTTGGAACCGAAAACCACGCCCGTGGATCAGCCACTGGTATAAGCGGAGAATAATCTTAGTGATAAGAGCTCTTCGACCTTTTCCGTCTCTTCACTCTTCCGATAAACAGCGCAGATTTGAGAGATCTTGTGCTCCAAACTTTGACCAAGGCTGTTAGTGTAATTGCATTTTTAACATGTAATGAATTTAAATCCTTTTCAAAGACTTGATTGTGGGTACATCCCCCCTGTATGAGCGGAACTTGAATATATTGAATGCTAAAGAACGCAGAGGGAATATTAGACTGCGTTCTAACTGAAAGAACTCAGCTGTGATCTTAAAATATAACAGCGGTACGTATCGGTTGTAATATTCTTAAAAAAAACTGTTGCCTGTAAAGTCGGTTTTACGGGCGAAGTTTTACGTGACAACGTCTTTTTCTCGGTAGAACATTTATTGATATGAATATTATTAAATTGCACAATAATAATTCCTATTTGAGTGATTTTGTTGAGGATAGGACGATGATAGGAGAAATAGGAAATGAATGGAAGTGGTTCTGCTGTAATGTGTCTTGCGAAAGTCAAGTCGATGGTTGTTTCTTTTAACGTAGTTGACTTAGAAACGTTTGATACGCAATCAAGATTACGAGTTGTCAGACTTTACGTTTTCGTATCTCTTAATAAAATAAAATTTTCTCGGCAGTAGATAATAAATAAAAAGGTATAAACGAATGGTTTGACAGAAGAAAGGCCGAACTATGCTTGTTTGCATGCAAACAAAATAACAAAATTTTGTGTTGCTAAGGTAGCGCAGTGCGAGTTTCTATTTGTACATTACTTTTTCCGCAGTTGTAATGCAGATTTTTGGCAGATCACTGCTTTTCTATTTGCCTCCGCTTACAATCCCTCAAACGAAACGCAGCGCTTGTAATCAATTACGTTTTCTGCGGAGGTAATGCAGTATTTCGGCAGACCGCAGAGGCTATGCGCCGCTGGGGTTAATCAGTTGCGCTCACTCAAAACTAAAAATAGCCACCGCTGTGAGCAGTGCCGGTTTGGTGCTGAGCGCTAAGCGGTGCGGCTGACGCTGTGCGTTGCTTGTTGCTGCGATTCACAAAAAGTCGCTGGTTCGTTTATAGATAAGAGCAGAGCGCAAACCAAAAATAAAAATGCCACTTATCGTTACGATTATTTATCTTTAGACTTATCGTTACGGTTATCGTTATACTTTTTCAATGGTGCCTCCCATACAAACCTAATTTAAGACGTTGTCACGTCAAAAGTAATAATTTACAGGACCGACTATTTTGTTAGTCGTCCCCTGGGACAGTCATGGGAATATCTATTAAAAACTGTTCGAAGAGAAGAAGGACCTACAGTTTATAGCCGAATCCCAATGGCGTTGTCTTGAGTTACTAGATTTGTTTTTCTAGCTTAGTTTTTCAAAGTCATTGAAAAAGATATCAAAATTTATATCTTATATAAAAAATTCTCGTGTCACAATGTTATGTTCGTTCTAAGCTTAGGATCTCACGAACGGCTGAACCGATTTGGCTAATTTTGGTCTTGAAATGTTCGTGGAAGTCCAAGGATTGTTTAGGGTTGAGAAAATATAACAAAATTGCGACGCAAATACTAAAAAGGACAATTTGATTTTCCAATACAATTTTTTTTTTAATTTAGGTAGGCATTGTGTACATTGTCAGATTAACTAATATTTTTTAGTTAATAGTTTTTGTCGAAAGGAAACAAAAAAATTATTAACGATTCATGTTTTGATCTCTGTGTAAAATACATATGATCAATTCAATATTTGCACATAATGCCGGCAAAAAGAAGTAACATTGGTAGACATTCGCGTAGAACTCAATTGCAAGCATCCCAAAGAACAGCTGAAGCTGAGGAACAACGTTTACAAAGGAATGAGTTGAATCGATTAAGAGAAGCAAGATCACATTTTGCTCATACATGCTCGAATGAGAATGAGACGAAATCGGGATTATCAGAATCAATCAGATGAAATCCATGCAGAACAGAATTTAATCCAAAGAACATTCAGGCAAATGCGCAATGCATCCAATCTGCACAGAGCTGCATTCGAATATAACAATACGACCGATTATAGCTCGCGTCAATCTGTTGTAATTGGAACAATGAACAAGGTATGTGACCAGTGCCAAGCACTGAAATTTCCCAATGAAACAGCAGGCCTGCTTATTATCAAAAGCAGTGTATTCGGAGAGGTTCGCTGCTGGATGTATTCGGTAGAATGGCAGAAGAGAGGATTACCTCAGAAAATACTACCGCATGAAATTGATGATGTGATCAACCACAGATCAACCACAATCAAAGTGCAAGAAATTGAAATTGACAATCGTTGGGTTGTTCCATTTTCGCCATTATTATCAAAAACGTATAAAGCCCACATTAACGTCGAGTATTGCAACTCAGTAAAATCAATAAAATATATCTGCAAATACGTCAATAAGGGAAGCGATATGGCGATTTTGGCTGTGAGAGCCGACAATGTGAATGACGAAATTTCACAATATGAAATAGGATGTTGCATTAGCAGAAACGAGGCAATATGGCGAATTTTCTCATTCCAAATTCACGAACGACACCCAACCGTTGTCCATTTAGCAGTTCATCTAGAAAATAGTCAACGTGTTTCTAGACGAGCGAGCGGAGCGAGCGTGCCGAAGGCCGGCTAGTATTATATATTTATTTACTCTCCAAAGCAACAGCAACGCAACAGCAACGCAACAGCAAGGCAACATCAACAAGAAACTATTCTCTCTTAATTTTTAGAATTTGGTCATGGATAACACGTTGTTTCATCATCGCGAAAGCCTTTAGGAATTTCTTGGTACTTAAGTAAAATTCCTTACTAAGACGTTTGTAGGTATCATTTTTAGGCAACAAACGTATCTTGAGCATCTTCGAGTGCTTGCGTTTCTTTGAATCTGGTACTTGGGAAGCAGCTTTTATGCGCTTTTGTAGACAACGCATCTTGTCGTTTGGATGGAACTACCTAAACTGAAAAAATGGCGGACGTAAAGTCGGGCGCGGACGACTTTAGGATACCCTGTACCACTAGCTTGTAATAATTGGTCCTATGGGAGCTATATGATCTAGTCAAACGATTTGGATTAAATTTGGCACAGTGCTTAGGAACTATAAAACACTCACGAATGTCAAATTTGGTCCCAATATCTAAACAAACAAACGAAACACAGCAAATTTTGTTAAAAAATCGATTTTTTGGAAGATCGGTCCTATGGGAGCTATATGATATAGTCAACCGATTTTGTTCAAATTTGGCACATTGCTTAAATGGTCTAAAAAATTTCCAAACGCCAAATCTGGTTACGATATCTTTATTAAACAACGAAATATAGCGAATTTTTCTTTAAAAAGTTATTTTGGCCGATCGGTCCTATGGGAGCTATATGATATAGTCAACCGATTTTGATCAAATTTGGTACAGTGATTGGGAACTATAAAAAACTTTCGATTGCCAAATTTCGTTACGATATCTTCATAAACAAACGAATTATTCATCTAAAACGCTTTTTTTTTTCGAGGTCGTCTCAAACACCCCCATGGGAGCTATATAATTTATCCCCGATATCAAAAAAATAAAATAAACTTGCCTCCTATGGAATAATATGGGATCTAATGTGAAAGTTTGGTAACTCTAGCTCTTACCATCTCTGAGATCTAGGCGTTCACACGGACGGACAGACGGACAGACGGACAGACGGACAGACGGACAGACGGACAGACGGACAGACGGACATGGGTATATCGACTTCTCTATTCACCCTGATCATATATTAGGTAACTTTGGGGTGTCTCCGACGTCTCCTTCTATATGTTACATACATTTTCGGCTTGCACAAACTTAATATACCCTTGGACCATACGGTACAGGGTATAAAAATCAAATTCGACATTTAAAAATTTTATTTTGCCATATTTATGCAACTTACCTGAAAATGTAGCTTAGATTGGCTCTTCTATTTAGCCAATGTCAAGGGTAGAATATTCAGGCGTTGAAATTCCAAAAAAAAAAAATTTTTTTTAATGAAATTATCGTGCGGTAACGATGTTTACAGCTTTCGATTTTGTCTACAACTAAAATTATGGAAAACTGTTTTTCATGAGGCAAATTTTTAAAATTTGAAGTTTCCAATCAAAGCCTACTTTATGTTTTCTAAGGTTACTTTGCATTTTTGTTTTTGATTTATGTGCGCTTAACAATAGGGTGGGCCATCTGTTGGTTTGGTTGTTAAACACTCATAATTCATATGCATATATATGTCAAATTTTTAGTTTTAGTCAGGGATCAAACAAAAGATAAATTGAATGCATAAGTATGAAACTCGTGTTCGAAACAAAGGACGAAAAGAAAGGACCTCCAACGATTTCTCTCTATAGCCAGCCGCTTGATATCATTGCAGCTGCCCCTGAAGCGGTTTCGGAAAGATACGTCAACATTCATGTGCGCTGAGATCTGCCAGGTTGGCTGCTGCAGATCTCATTTTGTAGATAATTTCAATTAATTTAACAAAAGTTATGGATAAAATTCCCCTGTGGAAACCTCCGGTGGCACAATGGTACACGGATGGGTCCAAAACTGAGCAGGGTGTAGGTGTTGGAATCGATGGACCCAACACCAGAATCTCTACCGCAATAGGCATCTGGAGCAGCGTCTTTCAAGGGGAGATTCATGCAATAGAGATCTACGCCCTTAGTATCCTTCACAAGGGAACTAGGGCAGCAAACATCTGCATTTATTCAGATAGCCAAGCTGCTATTAGGGCATCATCCTGGAGCATCTCCTCTAGGATGGTTAAAGAATGTCATAACTACCCTGCCCGGCCAGAGAAAAGTCGTGCTATGTTGAGTACCTGAACACTCAGGAGTGGATGGTAACGATGGTGGATGTACGATCGCTGACGATCCAGGACGACAGGGTGCCTCCACCCTGACTACATATCCTGCGCTGTTTTGTGGTATTGATTAGTCCACAATTAAAACCATGATAAACAAATGGGTTGCATAACATAGGAGATACTGGTTCTCCTTATCGGGGCTTCGTCAAGCAAAAGTGTTTGTCAAACCTCTAGATACGATCAAGGTCTTGGCAGAGCGGATTTAAAGCTCCTGGTAGCATCCTATCTGGCCATCACACTGTTAGATAGAATCTACAGAAAGTTGGCCCATCGGACTCTTTAGAGTGCAGACTCTGTCTAGAAGATGATGAAACCACCAGACATATTCTCTGTGACTGTCCAGCGCTGGTATGGGACAGAGCCTGTTCCATGGGAAAGGGGCGGATTGGTTTAGTTTAGAGGGGATCACTTTTAAATCTATTTGCTTTAAGTATTGCCCAACACAGCTTAAGCATTTTTTGTCCTTTCGTTTGAGTTTACTTTTGGCCGTTCCAAAAACACATGTCTTAGTAAATACTCCCAAATTAATGTTATGTAACTTAAAAGTCAGTAAGCTGCCCGTTTTTGTCTGTCTAAGGGTGCTCCTTACAGATTGAAAACTTGACACCCAGCACTTAACATTGCCCTCAAGACCTAGATCACTATGCCTTAGGTAACGCCTCCCCGACGGAAAACCATTGTATGATGATGCGAGCTCAAGTCACAATGTAGTTTTTAAAGAACAGTCCTTAGAAACCAAGTACCCTCTCCACACACCCACAAGGCTTAACAATTTAGGCAAGCCCAACACAAAGGACTCCCAATTATGTAATGCCAAAAGCGCCTTAAAAGGAAAAAAGGAAATGTGACTGACTGATTTGTCAAAAATTTGTCATATTCACAACTAGTACACAAAAAAAAAAATTATTTTTTCAAAAGTCCTGCCAGTTATGCAAATTTAAAGGTGTACCAAATGCGAATATACTCGAAAAATAAAACGTCTTGAGGTAAAGTTTGTAATTTATTTAACAAGCCCCAAAAAGTAAGCAACATTTAGAAGATTTGACGTGAATTGAATTAAACAAACAAGCATCATGAGGAGTATCTGTAGGATGGCAAATCCTTGTTGATGGCCTTAATTTGGAGGCTTCTGACTAAGACATGGCTCAGCCTAATGGTTGCGCACATCATATCAACTCAGCCTGGCAGCTGATTTCCGTCGACAATAAACGCCTTCAAGTGGAGGAGCAGGATTAAGGGCCGCACATGGCGCCCACAACAGCTCTTAAGTCAAAATAATTTCCGCCTTAAAGTTAGCCATTTAATCCTTGTTCCGTGCTTCCAAAAAAAGTGTGACGTCATCATAAGCGTTCCAGTAAAAGTGCTCTTGGTAGGTTCTGTTGTTTGTATTTGTGTTTGTCCAAATCAAAGGAAATCTTTATTTCTTTTGCAATCCCATTGATTTCTACAAATCACTGAAATACCAAACATTTGCTCCTTTGCTCCTTTCTCTGCCCCAAAATTTTTTGGCTGTGTTTTCTGGTGTGTAAGTTAAATTTATTTTCCAAATCTCTTTGAGGATTTTATTTTTGTCTTGTTTGTTTTTTACTGGCAATAAAATGGTTGACAATTCCCTCGGTCCAAGCAAAATCATTTATTGCTGTCCAGGCTTTCCTTTTTGGTCACGTGGCGTATGATGAATTTAAATATAAAGCATAAGGCAGCTGTGTATTGATTTGGACAGGATTTGCTGCTATGGTTTAGGGTTGTCACCACAAATGGCGGCGGCACTTGAAAGTTGTTGAAAATCGTCAAAACTTATTGAAGATTTTTATATTCAGTTTTTTGCTTTTTATTTGGTAACGTTTTCGATTTTGGCTAGAAACTTTGATTTAATTCAGTTTGTGAAATAAAATGGAAATCTGTTATAACAGCGATTTATTGGATCAGCTGTTGAGTTTATTTGGTTTAATTTTATTCTTTACGAATAAGTTTACTATTCTTATTTATTATTATAACTTAGAAATAAATTCTTGGGTGCAATAATATTTAAGGCCAGAGCAAGAAATTCTTTTCGGCTCTATGCAAATAAGTCGAAAAGTCATGCGTGAGCAAACAGTGCTGCCCATTTGTTTGGCCAATAGACAGCTAGATGGCGCTAGCAGTAACGGCAGCTGTTTTGTTTAGCGCTAATAATAATCTATGGAAATGGTAATCTTAAATAAGATGGTAATGGTAATCTTAAAACACCTTGTCGGACCGCAATACAGAAATTGGTGGAAAAATTCGAGCTGCTGGGACAAGTTAGTGATGTGAAGAATAAAACCCGTGCACGTCGCTCAAGAACAACTGAGAATATTGCTGCTGTAGCCTAAAGTGTTGAAGAAAACCCAGGTTTGTCCATTCCACGTCGTTCTTTGGAATTGGACATTCAACAAACGTCATTATACCGATTTTGTATAAAGACTTGGGTCTTAAGGCTTATAAAGTTCAGTTAACACTAGAACTCAAGCCGGCCGATCATCAACAACGTCGTGTCTTTGCTGATTGGGTCCTTGAAATGCATAAAAATGATCCGGATTTCTATCGAAAAATCATCTTGACAGATGAGGCCCATTTCCATCTCGGTGGCTACGTCAACAAGCAAAATTGTTGCAACTGGAGCTCGTAAAACCCAAGAGTTACTGTTGAGAAGGCTCTTCATTCCCAACGTGTGACTGTTTGGTGCGGTTTATGGTCTGGTGGGGTCATTGAACCTTACTTTTTCGAAAATGAGGTTGGATCAACAGTTACGGTGAATGGATTGCGCTATCGAATGATGATTAATGGTTTTTGATGGTCGGAGTTGGATGGTATTGATCTGGACAACGTTTACTTTCAACAAGACGGCGCTACGTGCCACACAAGCAACGAAACCATTGCTCTTTTACGGGAAAAGTTTCCGGAACGTGGTATCTCTCGGTGAGGTGATTACAATTGGCCACCGAGATCTTGTGATTTAACACCTTCCGACATCTTCCTTAAGGGCCACATGTAGGATAAGGTCTACGCCAACAGCCCAGCGTCGATTCAAGACCTCAAAGATAGAATTCGTGAGGCAATCGAGGACATAGGGCAGCCACTTTGCCATTTGGTTATAGAAAATTTCATGAAAAGGATATGGTCCTGTAAGCGTGGTTGTGGTGGCCATTTGACTGTTGTTGTTTTTCAATATTAACGGCATACCTTTCTCTTTATTATGAAATAAACATCCGATTATTTATCTCAAAAAATTAAATTTTTCTTTGAATACCAAAATAATGCTTCTTATTTTAAAACCCTTTATGCCAATATGTAACAATTATAAAATATATTTATTAATAATATTTATTACTTATGTTTTAAGTACTTCCAATATTCGCTTAGATTTTAACATTTCTTCATTTTTTTTAAATTTATTTATACAAAAAGAAAATGGTTACTAACATTAGAATAAAAACTAAAGGAATAAATACAAAAATTAAGTATACAGACAAGTTTGTAGGATACATTTGATAATCCTAAGATCTAAGCGCTTCGATCCTCTCACATTTAACTTCATTCTTTTAAAACTAGCTTTAAAATAATCCCAACTAAAACTGATTTGCTAGTTAATTAGATTTCCATGGACTTGTACTCTGTTCAGGATATTATATAGTTATTAATGAAAATCAAAATAATAAAATAGATTTTACTATTTACCCATAAATTCAAGTATGATTGGCACCGTAATTTGATGTGAAATTAAAAATGACTGTAAGAATTGGGTGAGTTCACTAGAGGTATTGACTCGTCGGACCACAGCACAGACTATTGACCAAATTTTTATCATTATTTTTTCCTGCAATCTCCATATGATTATATTCAAAAAAATTCGACGAAGAATTCTGATTGACTTCTCTGTAGGAAGTTTTGAAGATCATTAAAAAGTGGCTGTTATCTGTTTTGGGTATTATTCTTGGGTGTCTTGGGTCGGTTGTAAGTATCTTTGCCACATTTTCTGAACACGACTCTTAACACGACGCCTAAAAGAGAATAAAACAATTGCTCTTTTTTTTGGGAGAAAACATGATAGCTTAAAAAGATTGTTTAATGAGCCTTATCTTAAAAATTAAACGGATTTGTGTCGCAAGTAAAATCTAACAATAAAGGTGTATATTTAATGAGTTCGCTAGTTACGCCATTTTTTTTTTTAATTTGTCATATAATGCGCCTTTTGACGTCACATGGCCTCTTCCAACAATGCCTCATTTTTCAAATTATGTTAGAAGAAAGTAATTTTTTCGGGATGCAATGGTGAATCATGGAGTATGTGTGGATTGCTGCCCGACCAATAACGCATATTTTGCTTATTGACGAAGCTATTCAGCCAGAAATGAGCCTCATCGCTGAAGATGATTTTTCGATGAAAATCCGAATCATTTTCAAGTTGTTGCTCAGCCCAATTCACGAACATACGACGCTTCTGGTGATCAAGCGGCTTCAGTTCTTGCGTCAGTTTGATCTTGTAAGGATGTAGGCCAAGATCTTTTCGCAAATTTCACCACAACGACGTCATAGAGATGCCCAACGCTTGGGAACGACGTGTGAGAGAGTGATTTGGGTCTTCCTCAATTGATGCGATATTCTCGACACTACGGGCACCTTTTTGTCTCACTGGCACAGGAACATTTTGTACTGTGCCTGTGGATTCAAATTTTTCCACTAGACGCTCAATTGTTGGTCTGGCAGGACAATTATGACGACCATAAATTGGACGTAGCGCTCTTAAAGTTGAGGCCACTGGCTACTGAATTTCGGTAGTAAATTTTAATAATTTCGACTCGTTGTTGGATCGTATATCTTTCCATGATGAAATGGCAAACCTTACTGAAGAGAAATGTCAAGAGAGCGGGAAAAAATATGGCGTCATTTGCTGTCCCTATCGGTCTACTTTTGTAGCGTCTTTATTGAAGAACCCAATACAATCCAAACAAACATAAATTGTAGAGATTTTTAGTGCTAGTGTTTATAATTCGCAAACGGTTCAATAAATTTTTGAGTATGTATTTGCTGGTCGATTATTGCTTACTATTATTGATTAAATTAGTTATTTATTGCAATATATTTTATAAAATGTAGACGAGTTAAAATAATGTTTATAAAGCTTTTAGTTTTTTTTTAAACCAATTGCGAGCTAAATATTTATTGGTATCTTTAATATACACAAAATTTTCTGCTAAAATTGGATAACATATTTTATAAAAGCCAATTATTAATTTTATTATTTATGTATTTATGTATTAATTTAATTTATTAAAGATTAAGTAAGTTTATAAAACTAAAACTTAAAAATATATATTAATATTTATTAAATTTTATTCCATGATATTAATATTTAGCTTTAACAAATACAGAAATAAATACAGAGTTTAGCTAACTTAGCTATTTCAGCTGAAGTAGCCCTTCAAACTTTGAAAAATATTAAATAAAGTTTACAATAAAAATATTTTATTATTTAATAATTAATTAAGATTTTTAGACTGCATTGTCCTCATCCTCAATTTTACCCTCTAAATCGAAATTAATGTACCTCAATATGAAAAAAATAAATTATAAGTTTAATTTAAAAAAAATTTATAGCATTTAAAAGAAGTGTTATAAGATTGCAAAAAGGATAATTGTGAAATTAAAAATATTTGTTTTAAAAAATGTGTTTTTGAGACTATTAAATAAAATTACGTATACGCAATGTTGCTTTATATGGTTTGCAAGGAAAGGCCAACGCGGTATTTAAAAATGCAAAATGGATACGTGGGAATATAAGACATAATTGTTTTTTAAATATCGTATATGAAATCTTAAAATTATTAGATGTCTATTATAAAATTATGTTTACCTAATTTAAACTAACAAAAAGAACTATATTAGTATACTGTAAAGGCTGTAGGAATATTAAAACAAAATTGTTTTTAAAATATCGTACGTAAAATTTAAAATTATAAGATTTCTAATTTAAAAATTACGTATACGTAATTAAGACTTATATGAACTGTAAAGGCAGGCATGGATAGTTGGGCATTGTAGATCTGCAAAATAATTGTCTAAATAAAAATAAAAACACACTTGCTTTCAAAATTTATTCATTATAAACTTGTGAGGCTTCTTATTAAAATTACGTATACGTAATGAGGTTATATATGTATTGTAAGGGCAGGTGTGGTGAGATCGGCTTTTAAGAGCTACAAAATAGATCTGCATTAAAAAAGATAAATTAATTAAAACGTGTTTGCTTTAAAATTTTTGAGCGTGCAATAAAAATTTATGAGACTTTTAATAAATATTACGTATACGTAATAACATTTTTACATGGATTATAACCAGATCGGAACTACATAATAGTTATGTTTTAAAATTTAAATATTTTGTATTTTTTTTAAATTTTGAGCCAAATATGTACAATACAAATTTACGAGACTTTTAGTAAACAGTATACAATTAAAAAATATTATGGGATTTTAAAATAAAATGATGTATACGCAATGTAGCCTTAGATGGAAAACAAACTAGCCTATGTATAGATCAGTCAAAAGTGTTGTGGTAATGCATGCTAATAAAATATAAACAAGATGTATAAAAATCAATTTTTTTGCAAAATTTGGAGTGTGACAAAATTTAACTTTTATTAAATATTACGTATACGCAACGTTCCGCTTGTACAAAAGTAGTTAGCCATTGTTACTTGAGATTATTATCAGCATCGCGCTTTTGTTTTTCGAAATTCTGATTTTAAGTACAGTGTGCATTGGTGCAGTCAAGTTTATGATATGAAATCCAGCGCTGTGTTAAAAATATATTTAAAAAACTTTGCAAAAACTGTAGCGTTAAAAGCCTTTGGCATTTGTTTCTTAAAACCAAATTTTTCTCTAAGCTGTTCATTAAAAATTTTAATTTAAATTAGCACTGTGCTGTGGTTGCCTACGTTGCATTGGTTTGGTTTAACTTTTTTTTGCTCCTGCTTGTGGGCAGTTCTTTAACAAACTGAGATTTGAATAAAAAAATTAATTAAAATCTCTTTTGTGCATATTATGAGAAACCTCAAAAATAACTCAGCTCGTTGCAATTAAAATATTGAGATTGATGTACAAAAATTATATTGTATTCTGTCACTTCTATGAGGAGCATAGGACATGAGATATAAGGACCTTTTATATTTATATTTAAAAACTTGTCATTAGAGTTCTAAAAAAGTTTTATTCTTGACTATTACGTCCTTTTAACAATGTTTAAAAAATTACACAAAAGCTACTCTTCGTCAAACCGACGACGTTATATTTAAAAAAATATTTTTTAATCTAAAATAAAATTATAAAATTTATTAAATTAATTTTTTTTAAATAAACCTCACTTTTTAAAACTACATTTTTAATTTAAATTTTAATTAAAAAAATAGTGTATTTAAATTTTCATTACACATTTTGTATTTGAAACTTTAATAAAAAATATTATTTATATTTTAATTAAAAACTTTGCAGTGAAAAAATTTTGATTAAAAAGATTAATTAAGATATACTTAAAAGTTTCATTAAAAATATTGTATTGAAAATTTTCGTTAAAAATTGTGTAGCTAAAATTTTCATTGAAAAGATTGTAATTAAAATTTTCATTTAAAATTTATTAAAAATGTTGTATTTAAAATTTAAATCACAAATATATTGAATATATGTACAATATTCTTTTAAGGTCCAAATTTTCTTTTTAAGGATTATATTTAAAATTTTCATTCAAAGTTTTTTATTTTATTTTTTAGTCGTATTGGTTCCTCACAAAGAGGTGCGGCACTAATAATATTATATATATCTACTGCTTTCCGCATGAATAGCAGTAGATCTTTTGTTGGTATTGATCTAAGATGGAAGGAACTAATCCGTTCCTTTCCCATTGAACAGGCTCTGTCCCATACCAACGCTGAACAGCCACAGAGAATATGTCTGGTGGTTTCATCGCCTTTGAGACAGAGTCTGCACTCTGAAGAGTCCGATAGGCCAATTTTCAGTAGATGGTATCAAACAGTGTGGAGGCCAGATAAGTATGCTACCAAGAGTTTGAAGTCTGCTCTGCCAAGACCTTTTGTCTTGATCATATCTAGGGCTTGACTAGCACTTTTGCTTGGCGCAGACCCGGTAAGGAGAGCCTGTATCTCCTATGTTCTCTTGCAGCCCATTTGATTACCAACCAATGCCACAGAACGCCACAGGAGATGAAGTCAGGGTTTAGGCACCCTGTCGTGCCAAATCATCAACGATCGTGTTACTAACAACTCCTGAACGTCCAGTTACGCAACATAGCATGACTTTGCTCTGGGCGGACAGTATTCGGAGGTAGTTATGTCATTCTTTAACCATCCTGGAGGGGATGCTCTCTGTCGCATGAATCTCCCCTTGAAAGACGCTGGGCAATATGCACATTGCGGTAGAGATTCTGCTGTTGGGTCCATCGATTCCAACACCTACACCCTGCTCAGTTTTAGACCCATCCGTGAACCATTGTTGCCAGCGGTGGTTTCCACAGGGGCTGCCAACAGCCCAAATCTTCCGACTTGGGAGAAGAGATCTAAATTTCGTGTTACGAAATAATTCCGTGATCATAAGATCTGATCTATAGCAGATCAATACGTCAGAGAGAAAATATATAAGTGCGGCATTAGGAGCAAAAATGTACCTTATCTTTTTACTTGCTAATGTACTTGAAGAGAACTCTTAAAGAGTTGATCTAATCACCCTCTCATCTGAATTCCAAACCAATCAGCCCTATGTTGCTTTTAGAAACGAAATTAATTAAATAAAGGCTTTATTAGCTCATAATAAACAATTAGTGAATTTTAAATATTTAAAATTTTTGAAACTTAAGAGGCGCTGCAAATCACTTCAAAATCACAACTGTTACGGATTTCAGAGTAATTGAAATTGTGTTTAAAATTTAGCGAAAAATTGATTTTGAAAAATGGATCCCACCCGATCTTATCGTTGGAAAATATTCATATTATACCCTATACTCACCTTAATAGTTGCGGCAGCGGTTTTTTACTTTTGCCAAGTAATACGGAGCTTTGTGAGTGAACATGACCGACTGCTTGAGAAAATGGACGACGTCCATGTGAGTACATAAGGCTTACTTACAAGCGATTATTTTTACCAAGGTAGCTTCCAGCTTATGTGCGCCTACCACAAAACCAAACGCGAGTTCGCTGGAATAGCTGGCGATCCACCAGTCGATAATATAGATGACGCAGAATGGCAGACCCAAAGAGCCAAGACGGATGTTAAACGAATGATTATGCAGGCAATTGGCAAATACCAGGAGAAAATAAACCATATAAAGGAGGAAGTTGCCAACAAGGAGCAGTTGTGCCAAGAAGCAAATTCTTTAGCTAAGGTGCAACATCGACATAATTTCGCTACTGTAGAATTAGGAACCAAAATCATCAAGGTTAATGGGCAAGTCATTTGTGGAGGAGGCTATTTGGTTGAATTGCTGCTGGGCCAAATGTTTTGTGTGAATCCACCAATAAGAATGATACAACCAAACATGTCACTTGGGTCATGCTTTTGCTATAAAGGATCCAAGGCAGCAGTGTGGATACGTTTGGCCCATACTGTTGTTGTGAACGGCATTTCCGTGTTCCATGTTGCTAGGGAACAGACACCAAAGAAGAACATCGATAATGCTCCAAAAAGTTTTGAAGGTAAGACTGTCTCCATGTGCCTCGTGAGTTCTATAAAGTTTGATTTTTTTAAATATTTTTTAATTTGCAGGCAGTTGCCCCGGAAAGCCACAAAACCATTTTATTAGGCAGCTGGACCTACAGCAACACCTCTAGTGAACTCACCCAATTTTTCCAAATACATAACACATCTCCATTTGATACATTCATATTCAACTTCACATCCAATCACGGCGCCGATCATACTTGCATTTATGGGTAAATAGTAAAATCTATTTTATTTTTATTTATTTCCATTAATAACTATTTAATATCCTAAACAGAGTACAAGTCCATGGAAATCTATTAAACTAAGTACTTATTTTAAAAATAGTTTTACCCAAGCTTTAGTACAACGAAAAAACGTACTTTCGACTAACATAATTTGAAAAATGAGGCATTGTTGGAAGAGGCCATGTGACGTCACGTTTAAATTACGTATACGTAATATTATATTAGATACCTAATAATTTTGAATGGCACTCACGATATTTTAAAAACATCTGTCTTCATCATGTCTTATATTCCCACATATCCATTTTGCATTTTTACAATACTGCGCTGGCCTTCTTTTGCAAACCATATAAAGCAACATTGCGTATACGTAATTTTATTTAGAAGTCTCAAAAGCCCATTTTTTAAAAAAATATTTTTAAATTCGCAATTACCCATTTGCAATCTTATAATACTTTTTTTATAATTGTATTAAATTTTTTGAATTAAAGTTATAATTTATTTTTTTCATATTGAGGTAGATTAATTTCGATTTAAAGGGTAAAATTGAGGATGAGGACAATGCAGTCTAAAAGTTAATTAATAAATAATAAAATATTGTTATTGTAAAATTTATTTTATATTTTTAAAAGTTTGAAGGGTTACTTTAGTTGAAAAGCTAAGTTAGCTAAACTCTGTATATATTTTTGTATGTGTTAAAGCTAAATATTAATATTATGGAATAAAATTTAATAAATATTAATATATATTTTTAAGTTTTAGTTTTATAAAATTACTTAATCTTTAATAAATTAAATAAATACATAAATAATACAATTAATAATTGGCTTTTATAAAATATGTTATCCATTTTTAACAGAAAATTTTGTGTATATTAAAGATACCAATAAATATTTCGCTCGCAATTGACTTAAAAAAAAAAACTAAAAGCTTTATAAACATTATTTTAACTCGTCTACATTTTTTAAAATATATTGCAATAAATAACTCCTAATCAATAATATAAGCAATAATCGACCAGCAAATATAGACTCAAAAATTTATTGAACCGTTTGCGAATTATAAACTCTAGCAGGACAATTTATGTTTGTTTGGATTGTTTTGGGTTCTTCAATAACCGATAGGGACAGCAAATGACGCCATATTTTTTCCCGCTCTCTTGACATTTCTCTTCAGTAAGGTTTCATCACGGAAAGATATACGCTCCAACAACGAGTCGAAACTATTAAAAATTACTATCAAAACTCAGAGCCAGTGGCCTCAACTTTAAGAGCGCTACGTCCAATTTATGGTAGTCATAATTGTCCTGCCAGACCAACAATTGAGCGTCTAGTGGAAAAATTTAAATCCACAGGCTTAGTACAAAATGTTCCTGTGCCAGTGAGACAAAAAAGTGCCCGTAGTGTCGAGAATATCGCATCAATTGAGGAAGACCCAAATCACTCTCTCTCACGTCGTTCTCAAGCGTTGGGCATCTCTATGACGTCGTTGTGGTGAAATTTGCGAAAAGATCTTGGCCTACATCCTTACAAGATCAAACTGACGCAAGAACTGAAGCCGCTTGATCACCAGAAGCGTCGTATGTTCGTGAATTGGGCTGAGCAACAACTTGAAAATGATTCGGATTTTCATCGAAAAATCATCTTCAGCGATGAGGCTCATTTCTGGCTGAATAGCTTCGTCAATAAGCATATTTTGCGTTATTGGTCAGGCAGCAATCCACACATACTCCATGATTCACCATTGCATCCCGAAAAAATTACGGTTAGGCGCGGTTTGTACTTACGTACTTCCTTTGTGATGATCAAGACCGGCACGTTACTGTGAATGGGAATCGCTACCGCTCAATGATAACCGAATATTTTTGTCCCGAATTGGATTATATGGACTTGGACAACATGTGGTTTCAACAGGACGGCGCCACAAGCCACACAGCGAATATCACAATCGATTTATTGAAAACCAAGTTTGGTGAACGTGAAATGGCCTCTCACTAAATGGCCCAGTCGTGCGTTTTTACGCCGTTAGACTATTTCCTGTGGGACTACGTCAAGTCTTTGGTCTATGCCAACAAGCCAGCGACGATTGATGAACATCGTACAAATATCGAACGTGAAATTGCAGCAGTATTGGCTGATTTATGCTTGAAAACCGTCGAAAATTGGGTTCAGCGTCTGGACTTCTGCAAGCGTGCCCGTGGTGGCCATGCAAAAGAATTCGAGTTCCATACATAATGGCATCGAATGTACTTTCACAGAAATTAAAAATGTCATTGATATCCAAAACCGTTTTATTTAAAATAAAGTCGGGCGCGGACGACTTTAGGATACCCTGTACCACTAGCTTGTAATAAAGTCCGATTTCTTCACAAAAAACCAAAAACAGAAGAATTTTTAAGCAAAAATTTTTTTAGACCGATCATTCCTATGGGAGCTATATGATATAGTTAACCGATTTCAATAAAATTTGACACAATGCTTACATACCTTAAAAAGATCTGAATGCCAAATTTATTTTAAATATCTTTACAAACAAACAAAACACATCGAATTTTGTATAACAAACGTGTTTTTGGACCGATTGGTCCTATGGGAGCTATATGATCTAGTCAAACGATTTGAATTTAATTTAAAACAGTGCTTAGGAACTATAAAATACTCACGAATGTCAAATTTGGTCCCAATATCTTAACAAACAAACGAAACACAACAAATTTTTTTAAAAATCGAATTTTTGGAAATCGGACCTATGGGAGCTATATGATATAGTCAACCGATTTTGTTCAAATTTGGCACATTGTTTAAGTGCTCTAAAAAATTTCCAAACGCTAAATCTGGTTACGATATCTTTATTAAAAAACGAAATATAGCGAACTTTTCTTTAAAAAAGTTATTTTGTCCGATCGGTCCTATGGGAGCTATATGATATAGTCAACTGATTTCGATCAAATTTGGTACAGTGATTGGGAACTATAAAAAACTTTCGAATACCAAATTTGGTTACGATATCTTTATAAACAAACGAATTATTCATCTAAAACTTATTTTTTTTGTCGAGGTCGTCTCAAACACCCCTATGGGAGCTATATAATTTAACCCCGATATCAAAAAAATAAAATAAACTTGCCTCCTATGGAATAATATGGGATCTAATGTGAAAGTTTGGTAACTCTAGCTCTTACCATCTCTGAGATCTAGGCGTTCACACGGACGGACAGTCGGACATGGGTATATCGACTTCTCTATTCACCCTGATCATATTTTAGGTAACTTTGGGGTGTCTCCGACGTCTCCTTCTATATGTTACATACATTTTCGGCTTTCACAAACTTAATATACCCTTGGTACCATACGGTACAGGGTATAAAAACTTTAGTAGCGCTCTTACTGAAAAACCTTTCATATCAAAGAAACTTATGTTTTACATGTTATGTATGATCTCATAAACGCTTCGATGATATTAAAATCTGATTTTTGCGTGTGTTAGAGGTTGTCAAAATGGAGGTTTTAGGCCTATTGCGATATAAACAATATGATTGCAATGCATTCAATTTATTTGTGAAAGCAAATTTGTCTTAATTGAATGTTGAGCAGAAAAATGCCTACGATAACTTTAAGCAAGTAGTTAATAATGATATTGGTGGACTTCATTTTTTGGATGCTCCAGGTGGTACTGGAAAAACATTTTTAATTTCATTGCTCTTGGCAGCCATACCTTACCACAGTAAAATTGCAATGGCTTCTTCTGGGATAGCTGCTACTCTGTTGGATGGTGATCGAACGGCATGTAGGACATGGCACATCAAATGTATTGAAGCAATGCGCTATTATTATTTGGGATAAATGTACTATGGCTCATCAAAAGTCAGTCGAAGCTTCGGACAGAACAATGAAAGATCTTCGAGGAAGTTCAGAGTTATTCCGTGGTTCATTGATTTTACTGCCTGGAGATATTTGACAAACATTGCCTGTAATTCCTAGATCAACTCCTGTTGATGAAATCAATACTTGCTTAAAGTCATCGTATTTATAGAGACACGTGAAAACGTTGAAATTAAAAACTAATTTACGTGTTCAATTGCTAAATGATGCTTCTGCCGACACATTTTCGAAACAACTGTCAAAAATTGGCAATGGGGCTATGTCAGTTGGTGACAGTGGATTGATATCGTTGCCAAACGATTTTTGCCGTTTTACTCAGTCGAAAGAAGATTTGATTGATAGTCTCTTTCCAAACATATCACAACACTACAAAAATCATGTTTGGTTGAGTGAAAGAGCTATTTTAGCAGCGAAAAAAAAGACGTCTGTGATTTGAACATAGCCATACAATCAAAAATTCTTGGGTATTTGATTTCGTATGAGTCGTTAGATACGGTCACTAAAGAGGAAGATGTGGTTCATTATCCAACTGAATTTCTGAATTCTTTGGACTTGCCTAGATTACCACCGCATAATCTCGAATGGAAAATTGGTGTTACTCTCATTATGCGACGTAATATCAATCAGCCACGTTTGTGTAATGGTACGAGACTTGCTGTTAAAAAGTTAATGGCAAACGTGATTGAAGCAACGATTTTGACTGGCAAATTTAAAGATGAGGACGTGTTCATTCCTTGAATCCCTATGATTCCGTCTGATTTCAAGCGATTGCAATTTTCAGTTCGTCTTGCCTTTGCCGTTACTATCAACAAGGCGCAAGGTCAATCGTTAGGAATTTGCGGCGTGAATTTGGAATATCCTCTTTTTTCGCATGGACAATTGTATCTTGCATGTTCTTCTTCTTATGTGGCCATACCAACCCGATTACCGGGTTACGGCCTTCCTTAAAACGTCTCTCCAGGCGCCTCTGCATTGCGCGCGCCTTCTCCAGTTGGTCACACCGAGCGAAGACAGTGCCCCTTCCACTTGGTCTTTCCAACGCAGACACGGTCGTCCTCTCCGCCGACGGCCGCTGACTACCGCATCGAATACACGTTTAACTGGAGCAACCTCGTCCATCCTAACGACATGTCCGAGCCAGCGAAGCCGCATGCTCGCGTGTCGGAAAACCATGTGTACTGTTTATTTATACAGAAATCGCAAAAAAAAAAATAATGTATACCATAGAGATTTGCAATAAAATTGTATTATTTTAATTGATTCCAAATTACATGATTTTATTTTTAGTTCCAGCGCATTAATTCGGTTTTCGTCCAAAACATGGCACGCCTGAGCAAACTCACAGAGTGGTGCAACACATCATAGACTTCTTCAGGAATCGTCGCTACTGCATGGCAGCATTTTTGGATGTCAAGCAGGCTTTTGACAGAGTGTGGCACGAAGGGTTACTACAAAAACTTAAATCTGCCCTTCCTGCTACTCATTATGAAATCATATAATCATTTCTTGACAATCGATCTTTCAAAGTTATGGTGAAAGGTGAACGCTCGGAACGACGGACCATTAAAGCTGGAGTGCCGCAAGGTAGCGTTCTATCTCCATTTTTACTCACCATTTTTACTATGGACATGCCGAGCTCGACGGGCAGTTCTGAGCTTATAACGGCAACGTATGCTGACGACACTGCCATTCTTTCGTCTTCCTCCAGCGTTCAAATGGCTGCTAATACCTTACAGAACCAACTGGACATTATAGCAACTTGGGCGAAACGCTGGAACATCCAGCTTAATGGTGACTAATCTTCCAGCGTTCTATTCTCGTTAAGAAAGACCCAAGTCCTGCGCTTACTTTAAATGGAGAGTTAATTCCAATGAAAACATCACAACCGTATCTCGGAATTCACTTCGCCAAAAAATTGTGTTGGAGGGACCACATTATATAATAACAGCAAGATGTAGAACCAAACTTGGCAAAATGGAGTAGCTACTTGGTAGAAATAGCAAGCTATCTTTGGATAATAATAAGAATTCTATATAAGAGTTTAATAATGCCAACTTGGTCTTTGGGCATTCAAATCTGGGGAACAGCTGCCAAGTCAAATATTAAAAAATCAAATTTTACAAAACAAAACTTTGCGCAAAATTGCAGATGGCCCGTGGTATATCCGAAATCGAAACCTTCAACAAGGATCTAGGCATTCTGTATGTGAGTGATGTGTTTTGTTAAAACTAAATATAAATATTAATACCATGGAATAAAATTAATTCAGCCGAAGGCCTTGCTGCCAGTGTTTCCGATTAGTTGTTAGTTTTATAAACTTACATAATCTTTATGAAATTAAATAAATATTAAAATTAATAATTGGCTTTTATAAAATACGTTATCCAATTTTAGCAGAAAATTTTGTGTATATTAAAGATACCAATAAATATTTAGCTCGAAATTGACTTAAAAAAAAACTAAAAGTTTTATAAACATTTTTTTAACTCGTCTACATTTTTTAAAATATATTGCAACAAATAACTCCTAATCAATAAACTAAGCAATAATCGACCAGCAAATGTATACTCAAAAATTTATTGAACCGTTTGTGAATTATAAACACAAGCAGTAAAAATCTCTACAATTTATGTTTGTTTGGATTGTACTGGTAATAATATTTAAAAAATGCTATCAAGTATTCCCAAGGTACTTTTAATTTTTGCTAGGGCCGACAATTTCAAATTCAAAGAGACTTGTTACTGGTAAGACCTGACACCTGCTGGAGGTATCAAAAAATCTCTGAAAAACACAATAAACATTCGTTGGCTTTCAAAATTAAAAAAAAAGAGCTATTTTCTTTAAGAACAAAGAATATTCAGCTACTGGCTTGCGCCATCTAGCGGAGAAAATGTAATTGCAGTTGGAAACGATGACGACAAAAAATTTTGTATACACTAAAAAATGTTCAGTACAATATTTCTGATGAGAAGCACCTGCAGTCGAGATGATTATATCAGATCCACTCGATTGTTTATATGCTCTAAAAATAATTTCTAGATAACACATGTCTATAAATACCGAGATCATGACAGTTGCTGGAAGGCTTAGGGTAATTTCCAAAGTAATTTGGTGCGTAAAATCCGTTTTCGGGGTCAGAATTGACCCATCACTTCAGGATTTTTAGATATTTGAGGTCATGTACTCAAAAAACGGAGTTCTTTTTTTTTCCAACTTTTGAGGTTATGTGAAAGGTGCAACGGATTTTTGTGGTCTGTCTCTTTAGTTTTATCATTTAGTAACTTTCTTACCCTTTATTTTCAGAGTTCAAGTGATTTATTAGATTTTTAATTCTCTTGGGCAGCCTCATGATGAGTATTGTTTGTATATTATGAATCTGCATAGAAAGGGTGTTTTTTTAGAGTTATTTCAAAAAATATTAAAGACATATACAGGGTGGTCCAAATAAAAATTGGAATTAAATTTGGCTATAAAAACAAAACGATTAAATATTTTTCAATGTTCAAAGTTTTATTTGAAAGGTTGGTTCATGACATTTATTTATGAAAAATAATTTCGGTCAAATGACCCCGGCTGGCTTGGCAGTATGCGATCGACAGTCCCATTTTTTAGCACATTTTAGATTGTTTCGGGCCTTATCCTGGCAATAGCAGCTCCAATCTCGTTCTTCAGCTCTTTAATTGTTTGCGGATTGTTGGCATAGCATTCATCTTTCACCGCATCCCAAAGATAATAGTCCAAAGGCGTCAAATCGCAGCGTCTTGGTGGCCAATTCACAACGCCATTTCGGCTGATTAAGCGATTTCTGAAGATTGTGCGCAGGAGATCGATTGTGACGTTCGCTGTGTGGCACGGGGCGCCGTCTTGTTGAAACCAAATATCGTCCAAGGCTTCATCTTCAATTTGTTCGAAGAACCAGTTGGCCAACATTGCGCGGTAGCGCACGCCATTGATGGTTTCGGCGGCTCCTTCTTCATTTTCAAAAAAATTGGCCGATGACGCCGCCAGACCAAATTCCACACCAAACAGTCACTTGTTGTGAGTGCATTGGCTTCTCCTGGAACACTTACGGATTTTCTGAGCCCCAGATGCGACAATTTTGCTTATTAACATAACCACCGAGGTGGAAATGAGCTTTGTCCGAGAAGATGATTTTTCGATAAAAATCGCATTCTTCGGCCAAACGATCTTCCGCCCAATTTTAATATTTCCCAACTTTCTTCGAGCGTATAGCGTCCCATTTCGTAAATTTCAATGTTTTTACTAAATATTTACTAATATATGAATGACATTTGACGTTTTAAAAGTCAAATATTCGGTAGTTCAAATTCCAAACACTAGATGGACCACTCTGTAGAGCAATAGCTCTACCAGCCCATAAAGCACATCAAACAGCAATTTTCTGTCAATCTTATAATGTTTCGACCAAATCTTGTGGACTATCCCTTCTCCGAATGCGATAATTTTGCCCATTCAACCAAAAATGGGCTTCATCGGAGAAGAAACCTAAGAATTTTTAATAAGTTTGACGAACGGAACCATAATTTTGATATAAAACTTCAACAAATTTGCAAGCGTTGTAAATCTATCCATAATAAAAAGCTGGGTTATCAGATAAAGCAGCATTGCCAGTTCAAGCTTGTGAACCTCCAAAAAAGGGAGCTGTATGCATATCCCTCATTTAACTAAAAGTCAATAGCAATTGAAAGAAAAACCGAAGAGCGAAAGCAAAATGAAAACGCCCATTGAGATTTATTGAAAATTTTTATCTTTTAACTTTAATCTCGTTCAGAGAATAAAATCCACTCAGCCAGTTGCCACACTGAGGAGCGCCACTCGAGCATAACAAATACTTAAAGCGGCAAAGTCAACTCTTCTTTTAAAGCAACTTTCAGATTGGCCAAACACTGCGCAACGTTTCCTTGCTCCTTATCCATGACCAAGGTCAACGCTTTTTTCTTCCGTTTCCGCATCGCTGCATTGTCAGTGTGAAAAATATTTGCCCAGCCTCACCCCCCATCCCTCCCACAAACGCATAAAAATTTCAATATAAAACAAAAAGAGGCGTTTGCCACGCCCCTACATGTGCATAGGCGTGAAAAAGGCGTTGGTTGTAAAGAATAAGCCGTTGAGCTTGGGAAATGAAAGTGAATGCCCGTGCCCCATAAACTAAGTGCTTACGAAAATGGAAAATGTCAGCCAGGACGAAAGGATGAGGGAAAAACGTCGAAAAACCATAAAAATGTAACAGACCAAACAAAAGTTGTTTATGTGAGGTTTGTGTAATTTGTATGACAAATTTCCATGCCTGGGTGGGACAAGGATAAGGATAGGAAATCCCAAGCTGGTCGAGATTGAGCTGAGGAAACTCGGCTTAATACAAATTTAATAAAGGAAGATGAGTTGATATGCTGTTTAAACCCAGACGGTGTGATGCAGTTGCTGTAGTGGTAGGCGGCAAGGAGCTGCAGGATGTGGAGCGCTGCAGCAAGGCAGTGGTACGCCTAGGCATTCAGTGGTTAGCAGGGAACTAGCTTACTGTGGCTACACAAAAACATGAAGGCAATTCCCATTAGCTGGTAAATGGTCAGGAATGCCACAGTCTGCATGTCCAAGCTGGCAATGCGATACCTTGGCGTGCTACTAAATCACGGGGTGACCTTTAAGCACCACCTGCAGCACGCTGGTGATAAAGCGGCAAAAGCCATTAAATGTTGGTCTGCAAGAGAGCAATGGATGTCTTTCCGGCTGTTTGGACTCCAGCAATGACGTTTATTGCCTATAGTCGTGGGTTGCTTGTGGGCACAGGGAGCAAGCTCCCATCGATTGCCAACCGCACTGCATCAGAAGATGCAGCTCTGGTACTTGCCGGTTTGGAACATCAGGAGCTGATTGCAGGCGACTGGAGAAGTACCTAACCACAACCGCATGGTTGAGAGGCGAGGCAGCGGAAGAGCTTTCCTCAATGGCACATGAAGAAGCAGACTGACTCTGCATATAAGGTCGGGGGTGAGTAGAAAGCAAGGATAAAACCATTTTTATGCAGCACAATTGAATGAAAAATGGTTGCTTTAAAGCCTATTTGCATAGGTTTAATCATGGAACGAATCGGTTTTGTGCACGGACCAAAGATGACGCTGAAAATTTAATTCTCGTTTGTCAAAGTTGCTCTGCTAAAAGGAAAGAGCTAAATATAGGCATTGAGAGGTCCTTCATAGTCAATGAGTTGATGGACATCCTACTTAGTTGGCAGTAGGGATAACCAAACAATACTTGGAAATCCAGCTGTAATCTTCATGCCCCTAACCCCTTTAGAAGTAATACTTAGCAGAGGGATGTGGAGATATGATAATCGGTTAGGTTTTTTTCACACTTATCGTCTCTTAAAGCTTACTCAACCCTATGTCAAATTTTAAGAACTGACTTTTTGTAATGATTGTCCTGCAGATGAAGGTGCTGTGTTTGCAGCTGTTTAAATTTTGCAGCGTAGCTCCAAGGTGCACAGCAAATCAACGCATCAGAGATGTTTAGAACGTGTTGCCCAACAGCAGATACAAGAGATTGTCATGAATTCAACTGAACTTACAATTTGAATCCCTTTGACGCTGCTCAGCCCCAAGCCACATTGTCCATTCGACAGAGTCTGTTATTGTCAGGAGTAACATCCATCGCTTAAGGAGATGTCTGTACTGCATTTGTCAGTAGTAGCCCCAAAGCTCCAAACAGTTTAAACCCGCGTAAAACTACTGACACAGCTAAGCTAAAAATGCAGCTGGATAATCAGTGAAGGTAAAAACAATCCCAGACTATCAAGCGTTGTTCATAATATTTTGTTTAGTTCTAGCTCCTGCCATGACTTGGGAGAAGAGTATTGGGTCCCAGAGTGGTTTGGGTAACAACGTGACTGTGCATGGATTGCAGCCTGCAGATACCAGTGCGAACAGCTGCAAATATTCATCGTCTGGTTACAAAGGATGAGAAACCCAACAAAAAATCCATAACAAAAACGAAGTTAAAAAACAATTTGAGGCTATGTAAATTGATTGTTTTCCACTACGTTACTTTGTAAACAATGCAAGGATGTGTGCAGATATGAGTGTGTGTGTATCTGTCTGGACACTTCTCGGGCAATTTCGAATTTTTTGTAACTTTGAAAAGTGCTGACAGCTGAGTTGAGGCCAACTGTGGCCACACATTGTTGCGAGTAGATCGGGAGCACGTACCAATCAAGTGGCACAGTTTTGATTGATTTGACAGAACAAGAGTGTCCCACAAGATATTCGTGACTTACTAGCAAGGATACTGGATTATTAAATCATTTTTTGCAGTCTAGACTCTAAAAAATGTTGGAGTACCCTTCTCAACCCCTCTGCTGTTTTGCTTGTTTTATATTTTTATAAAATAGTTGCAAAACTTAATCTCGGCAAATAGTTTGCTATCTTAAGGAATTTTAATAGCCTTATAGAAATGCTTGCTTAACTATTTTTAAGGAGGCAAAGTAAGCCAAACTCTCTAGTCAAATTGGGCAAAAATTTAAGGATAATTTGCAGGCTGGCTACTCAAGGTCAAGGATGTGTGCTGGAACGTTAAACTTAATCAATAAACATGCTGATAGCTAAATCAAGGAACTGCAAATGAGTGGCGGGTCAGACCCAAAAACACCCTCACAAAGAACTACACTACTGGACTGCTCATTGATTGTAGCCTGAAGCTAAATACAGTGGACAGTGGTACGAAACACAGAAAAATTATAACCAAAAATTAAAGCAGTCTTAGTAGCGGCTTTTAAAGGTTTTAATATTAACTTGTACGAAATGCTTGAACTCATTGGGATCAAGAGCTACGAGGTTGAGCAATTGTCGTTGCTGAAGGGAAGATTTGGTCGAAAAGAAGGCGATGTTTGGGAACTAAGACATAAAAACTTCTTGTTTTTGTTTTTATTGTACCAAAATTGAACATTTTTATCTCGATGAAATTCGAAATTGTGGAACGTTGTCCCCGAATTTCAGTTCTCTAGTCTCTTATACAGAAATGAAATGAAAATTTTTTTATATTTATTGAAATTAATGAAATTGTTTATGGCTTATACTAAATAAGAAAGAGGTTTGACGAACAATCAACTGAAATGGGGACGATCGAATAACTTTTTGTTCACCATTTTTATGATTTGACCTTGCTTAAAAATAACAATTTATTATAATAATTTTTCATGTATATTGTTAAAATAAGCTATACAAAATTATACTATATCCTTTTAAACATGCTTTAAATGAAGGGAATCGGAAAAATAGATCAAGATCTGTGCTTGAAATTCAAATGAAAGGCAGAGTTCTAAGAAAAACGTGTTTAAGACGATCTATTTCTATAAATATCAATTGCATCAAAAAAATCCTTTCATGCAGAAATTCTAGGAATATGTTGCTTTCATTATTTAAAAAAAACCCTCCGTCTGACGAATGTAAAGGATTTTTCGTCCTTATTTGAGGACTGTTTATAATTGTCATAGCGGTACATTGATAGCCAATAACATTTTAGGAGGAGCTCAAGTCTCTATTGTAGGTAAAAAAATGGAGTACGTAAAGTCGGACGCGGACGACTTTGGGATACCCTGTAGCACTAGCTTACAATAAAATCCGGTTCCTTCATAAAACCAAAATCGGAAGAATTTTTAAGCAACAATTTTTTGACCGGAACGATTGGTGGGAGCTATATGATATAGTCAACCGATTTCAATCAAATTTGACACAGTGCCTTAATACTTTTAAAAAGTTCTGAATGCCGAATTTAGTTCAAATATCTTTACAAACAAAGAATTTTGTATAAAAATCGTTTTTTTGGATTCGTCCTATGGGAAGTCTATGATATGGGGTGTGTCCGACGACTACTTCTATATATTACGTACATTTTCGGCTTGGACAAACTTAATATAACCTTTGTACCATACCGCATATGGTATAAAAATATATCAAATTAACGTCGAAAAATTAAAAATGTCTGGCCAGACCCGTTTGTCTTAGATTACACTTTCCCTAGTAGGGCATAGGGTCCCAAAAATGATTGAACCTTTAGCCGGAGAAGATGGTTTTTGTATCTATTGATGGGTACCCCTAGGAGTAGATACGCAACACCAAAACATAACCCGAGTCCGAGTGAGGGGGTTGGCCAGCCTATGTTTGTTAAGTAAGTTTCCTACCCTGACAAATGATTGTAGGTGCATTAATTCAATTACATTTATTTTTTTTTAATGTTATGAGATTGTTATGAGCTTTAAAAAAAAATACAATTTTAATTTTTTATTCACATTCGTTAATACTAAAAAAATTCAGTTTTTCTCTATAAACAATAATTATATGTGCATAAATCTTTTTTGCTTAAAAAAATACTCGATATTGCTTGATTCCCGAGCTTAAAGTAATGTAGGTTAAATATTAAATTTAAATTTAGGCTGCTGGATATTAGTCAGCCAGAATATTTAAGAGTGGAGAAGCGAATTTTTGGCTCAATCCACTACAAGGTCACTTTTTAGGTCTTTTTTTATAGACATACTTCGTTTTGATAAGAAAAATGATTTAAATGGCGTCTCTTAGATATTTTCAATCAAATTTTGGCCTGATATTGTCATCGGCCACGCCATTAAGGCAATATTTTCAATCCTAAAGTACGATTTTGGAGCTTCTTCTCCGTGGTTTAAAGCCTTATCCTGTTTCGGTTGCTACATCCTTCAGATGTGGTACGGAATCGTTGCTCATGTAATTTAATATATTCCTGTGTATGTAGGCAGATAGGTTAATGCTGCTGGGACTTAGCGTCCCATCTCACTAATGTCAAGAACAGACCGATACCGATTATGGGAAGAAGTGATAAGGATGTAGAATAGACTGGAAAGATTAGAGGAATAGGAAAATCGTAAAGTGCAGGTTCATGGTTTACATGGGATTCGAACCCACAACCTCTGGGATGATAGTCTAGTGCACGAACGCTAGGCTATCGAGGCCGCCGCCTGTGCAAGTAAGTTACATCTAATCATCTAAATTAGACATTTTCCATCAAATTAAGTGTTCTTTGATTCGTTTTTATAAATACTTTGAGCAATTGTAGAATGTAGGACATGAGCCTTCGTATACCAATAATATAATATGATTTCCCGCCTATTCGGACTATTTCACTTTTTTACACTACATACAGTTTAGTAACAATTAGAATTGATTCCGACCTAGTCTTTTAAGTCATCATGTAAAAAGTATCCAACTGCCGGATTTAGATCATCCACCATTTTTAGGAATCGCACCATGTCTTGTTCCTTGAGTAGTTTCCTTGATTGATTTTTTAAGTTTGCGATATCTAATTGAAATAACAATAATTTTGACAGCTTTTATTCCAGCTAAAATGATCCTTTTAATCCATCCCTGTTCTTCGCGCTGCTTTTCAGTATCCGCAAGCATTTTTGACTATTCCAACAATTTTCTTAAAAAATAATCGTTTTTTTAATTTTAAATAATTGCTTTTGTTTTATTTTCAACTCTTTAAACTTATCTAGCGACGTTTTAGAGCTAGTGGGACTCATAGAGCAAATATCTCTCTATGCATATATAATAATTTTCTATGAAGGTACATGGACTTAAACTAACTAATTGATAAAAATAAGGAAGCTTGTTATGTGAAAAACGGAGGTACCCCCAAAAATCTGCATACTCAAATTGAACGTTCCCTTGCTCATAAGTGAGATGTATATAAAAAATGTATGCACATATAATTTTTTTGTCTGGGGTATGGAGATACCCCATAGGCCGGAGGCCTATTTCATTTCCCTCCTACCACCCATATCTGGGAGGTTTCCCTTATGGGAACACCTTCTATAGGGATTTCAGACTACCTCCTAGTGATAATATATTATTCGTTTTTATTGTCTTCATAAGCTTCACGCTGTTCCTAACTCCTCGAACTACTCGAACTCCTCGATTTGTTGAACCTCATGCAGCATTTTATAGCTGGAAATTGATGCGCTCAGTGCTTTGGAATCTGCTGTATAGTTAATAAAAAAAGGATTTGGATTTCGCATAGCTATGAGTGGCAAAGATTTTCAGACTTATTCGTCAGTTCAACGAATAACTCTGCAGCGTGTTGTGAATATTTATTCGATTTTGATTGAAACTTTAGCCGGAAGAGCTGCTATGCCAACTGGCTATGTGTGAATTGAAGGGTTTAATTGAGGCCAAACTTTGTTAGCCAAGTTAAGCCAACAAACACTAAAATATTCAAGGCACACGTTTAGAATGAAACGGCTAGTCAAATGTGGCTGGGTTGAAGTTTTGAAGCTGCGTTTTTGGAACTGGAACATGAACAAAAATTTAAAGTTCAAATAGTTGCTTTTGTACAGACAGTTTCGAGGTCTCAATTGGCCAGGGCTGATAATCCAAAGCCAGAAGGTTGGCCAACTTAGGCCAGACTATTAAATTGTCATTGTTAAGTATACGCCAGGGAGGTCTGAAAAGCAGAACAGCTGAAAAAAAAGGCAACAAATATTTGATATTAAAGTTATTAAAGATGTTGCAAAAAAGTTGGCCTTTATTTTGTGTACAACTTTAATTCAAAGCTCTTTAACTTTAACTAAATATTTAATGTAGTATATACTACGTATGGTATGGTTTAGAAAGATTTAAGATGACGTCAAATTGTCTAATTAATGATAGCTTATGGTTTCTGTATATGCTGCATTTGGGCTCGTAAAGAGCGCTCATTTGAGCCTGTGGCAATTGCTTTGTTAGCCAAGTTGTTGCCAAGAAAATACAACCTAATTTGACAGCCGCGCAATACATAATATACTATATAACTGAATGTATATATGTAAGAGTAAGTTATAGATATGTTTACTATGGAACAAAAGTTATGCTTTAAGCAGCTTAGAAGGCCTTTGAAATCTTTGCTTTTTATGCCGCTTTTAGTTGTTGTTGTTGTTATTGATTTTATGGTTGCCACCAACTTGGAACGTGCCACTTCCCAAGGCTTGTGACTTGGACATGCACAAAACTTAAGAATTCCACGATGATAACAAAGCCAAAGAAGCGATTAAAGTTGATACTGCAGCCATCTTTAAAAATGCCAGGGTTGCCATTGCTGTTGTTGTGGTGTCTCTTGACATACTTAGCACTTCATACGGCTGTCAGAGTAGACAACTGCAACGTTTTGCAATTTTATATCCTCTCTGGATGGACTGATAGATGCTGCCGGGGATATGAAAAGTTAAGAGTGAAGAATGAACATTTTGGAGGAAGTCAGCTCTAAGCGCCTACGAAAGGTGGTGCTTATAATAAGGGTATATTTTAGAATGTATTTCTCTATTTTGAAAAAGTTTTTTTAAGAGATAAGGAGACCACGGGGATTCCCAATGTTACACTCCAGAAGTCGATAAACTCAGCTCCGTTTGTATGACTGCCTAGGAGCTATAGCAAAAAAAAAACTTTAAGATTTGAGTTTTTTATTTTTTCTTATAGAGGTGATATGTTGTAGTACAGTACATTCTATAATTCCCAAACAGGTACTAACTGCAAACAAAAAAACGAAAAGTTTAAGTTTAATAATTCGTTTGAATAAAAAGATATATTTTGGCAGCTTTTTAAACTTTCCAAGTGCTGTACCAAATTTAAAAAAAAAATTGTTTTTAGCTTTAAAAAAAATATATTTTTACTGCTGGCGCCATCTAGCTGTCAATTGCCCAAAATGGAAAACTGTTTGCATACAACTTTTTTTGCGCTTGATAAGCTGTAATTTTTTCTGTCAGGGCCTTTTACAAAGTTGTGTTCTGGCCTTAGTTAATAATAGTTATAATCATTATCCTGACTGTCAGTCAACCCTGGGATCTCTACTAATAGCTGTTGGAAACGAACAGGGACCTATAGCTTTTAGCCGAATCCGAACCGCGGTGCCTTCAATTAACAATTACTTAAATTTCTATCTAATACAAAATTAAGTTTATTTTGGTCATCGCGTAAATTTGAATCCTAAAACGCTTTTATTTCCGATAAAATAATAATCGCTCTATAAAAATACTACTATTAAGCAATTGTAAAATATTATCACAGTGAATTTGTTTTTGAATAACCACATGAACGGATCCTCGATCTATTCTATTCTACTATCTACTATCATCCCAGAGTTTGTGAGTTCGAAACCCACGTTAAGCATGGTCCTACACTTTCCACTTTTTCTATATCCCTAATTTTTCCTGCCTATTGTATATCTTTATCACTTACTCTCACTATCGATATCACAAAGAGCCGTCCTTGGCCTAAGTGAGTTGGGACGCTTAACCTTAACCAGGTAGGTACCTACCTACTTTGATTATTATTTTAGCTCCTTATCATTGCAGCTCTCTATCGGTATCACATAGTAGTGCAGAGGTTGGCGTACTCCGCACTCCCATCCCAGATTTTTCTGGCTCGAACCCATGAATTGTTTAGCTAAAAAGCCCCCAAAGCTCAATTATTCCTGATTATGTTAAGTGAAGCGGGCCACTTTTTTGGTGACCTTCTCCGATTTTGATGATTTTTACACAGTTGGTAGAGCTGCTAGACAATAGTAACCACGCATAATTTTATTGCAAAATTCCGATTATTTATCGAGTTATCGATAACTGAATATAGGGTTTTTAATTTTTAGACTATTTTTTGATAAACCATATCTTCTAAACGAATGAAGATATTGATACGATTTTTTTTTTAAATGTCAGATAAAATATTAAATTTAAATAAAAAATATTTTTTTTTATTTTTAAGATTTTATTTTTAATTTTTTATCTTTTTTAATTTTAAAATTGAAAAGGATCTACCACTTTTGAAAAAAAGTGTGAACGTCATTATATGCGTGGAAATTCGCTGAAAAAGACGCAAAAATTAAAAGAATAAAACTCGTAGAACTGTAGAAGTTATGCTTATTTTTTTGATGGCACCTCGCATTCTCACCATAGAAAACAGTCATCGAATAATGACACAAAAGCATTACTCTTTGGAATGAATAGATTATAAGTTCAAACTTATCCGAAATCGGTTGATTGATGATATGTATGATACAGCTCCCATAGGAATGATCGATCAAAAAACATTTTTTCTTAAAAATCTTTCTGTTTTTTGTGAAGGAGCCGGATTTTATTGCAAGCTAGTAGTACAGGGTATCCCAAAGTCGTACGCGCCCGACTTAACGTACGCTATTTTTTTTATTATTATAGCTTAACATTTTGGTTTTTCAAAAATTATTTTTGAGTATTTCAGTTTCTGATCATTTATTTATGTGAGTCCGTATAACTATTTCTTTAGAAAGACCAATTAATCGGTTAATAACTGGATTACTCATCTTTGTTTTCAGAGCTATGAAAGTAAATTAAAGCCTTCTGCGTCTTTGAATTTCTTAATTAATAAATTAAAATTGACTTTAACTTTGTTTAAGAGTTTAGTTCTTAATAAAATGTATTAACAATTTAATAAAAAACGACCTTTTGGTCTGTCCTTAAATATTTAAATCAAAAATATATAAATGTTACAATGAGATGAAGCTTTCAAAATGCAAAGATGAAAAATGAATCTACTTGAAGTATCTCAAGTTGAATAAATTTCTTAAATCATGGCCACGTCAAGACATTTCTATAGGAAACAAGCTAAGCTCAACTTTGCCTCAACTTGCCTTTATATATATAACTTTGAAAAGCTGATTTTGGAATGAAATTTGTCCTTGCTCAAGCTTTAAAAGCTATTTTTTCTGCGAACTAAACAAATATTTTACAAAATTGCAAATATTTTTTACTAGAAACAAAATACCGTCAGTCAATCAAAATAATTTGCTGCATACCCTTGCATATACGTAACATTTTTAAATATGGAACCTTATAACTAGATTCTAGCTGGGTACATTACCCATATTGTTCTGTTGGGCTATGCAAAGCTAGGATTTCTAAGTAAATAAGTTTAAAAAACACCATATTTATTTTGCCGTTTATTTCAATTAAAATTGATGTTAACTTTTAGAGATTTACATAGACCAAGAAGGAGCAAATTTAATGCTGATGTCAACTCTAGTTGAAGCTTAAAGTAATGTAGGTATAGCTCTCCCACTTGAAATATGAGAAGCATTTACAGCAATAAAAGAAATTAATAGAGCTCAGTAAAAAGGTCTACGGAAGGTAGTCGATAATCAAATGGCACTAGTTGGAAGGCCCATCCCAAAATACTACTGCCAGTGTAGTCGAATCTTTAAATTTAAAAGCTCGGAGCTCCTTCAGTTCTGTGTCTCAGTACTGAATTTCATAATGATGAACTCTGGCATGGAAACGAAGCGTTATCACCATTTTAGAAAAATGATGAATTTTAATGTTGCTCAGGTCTGATTGCGTTGTAAATTGAGTAACCATCGAAGACCCAACTCCAGTACCAACATTAGAGACCCTACATCTGTATTGAGATTTAAAAATCCGTCTGTGATTTTTTTTTATGCTGTTCCAGGAGAAGACTGTTGGATTACAATTTATACTAGCACTAAATATTTACTACACTTCATTGTTGCTGGCCTTAAAGCACAAATAAAATCGGGGGTTCAGAGCAGACCCAGCAATAAGACCAATATGGCCAGAGTCAGCAAAAAGATGATCCAACTGGGTCGTCGATGGTATCAAAGTAAAAAATGGTATTAAAAACTGATTGATTAACAAAAGTGACGCATGTGCATCAATGCAACGCAGTCATCGTCAAATGTTCCATCCACAGCATAAACAGGCAACCATATGGTCACACTAATTATACAAATGTTATGCTCCTTGAGCACACTAAAAAAAAAACCAAAACAAAAAATCACAAAAAAGCTATGTTTTATAGGGTGTTTTTTTTGATGAAATGGTTTTTGTTATTTATGCTGCCGTGTCGTGTGTCGCTTTCGTGCAGCTCTGGTTGCGCACTGAATGGTGCCGCAATTTTGCTGTGGTAGCAACATTTTTTTCCACGCAAACTCACCACAGCAACTTGGCAACATGTTGCCAAGACAAGTTCGCAGAACATGTTGCCATATTTGAAGTGCTTCATGCAGAACTTGTTGCTGCTACTTGACTCTGGAAAGCAAAGTAAGGCGCAATATTAAAGCTATTATTTAGCCTTTCAAAAATAATAGATATGAAAAAGCTTTTGCGTCCATCATTTTGTATTTTATTGTTGCGCCATCTGTCGGAAACTTGTTATGCTTCAAAGTTCATTTTTATTTTAAAAAAATATTTAACGACAAAAATAAGTGAAGTGGGCAACTTTATTGCTCGACCTCGTTGATTTTGATAGTTTTTATATGTCTATGTATTATTTATCGAGTTATTGATAGATGCGTAATGCATTTTTAATTTTTAGACCTTATTTTGACAAGCCTTATCTCCTAAAGGAATAAAGATTTTGACGTAAATTATTTTTTCGATGAAAGATTTTTTTTTAATTTTATTTACTGTCTGCTATTGTAAATTTTTTTAAAGTAAAGTAAATTCATTAAATAGTAATAATAAATAAAAAAAATATAAATATTATAATAGCGAGCTTAAATTGAAAACTATAATTGTGTCCATGATTAATAAAATAATTGAATTAAACTAAAAAAATTTTATATTTTTAAATAAAATAAATATAAGATTATGTTCTTCAAAATTTTTTTTTATGATTTTTATTTTTTTTTAAGATTTTTATTTTTTTTAAGATTTTTATTTTTTTTTTTAAGATTTATATTGTTTTTAAAGATATGTATTAATTTGCAATTTTTATTTAAATTTATATATTTTGATTTTTGTAAAATTTTTTTAATTTTTTATGTTTTTTTTAAAGATTTTAATTTTTTTAAAAGATTTTTTAACAATTCGATGTCTTTATAAACAAAGAAAAATATGAATTTCGCACCAAACATATCTTTTTGAATGATCGATCCTATCCTGAAAGATCTTATACGATTTTTTTCCGACATATATTTATTTTTTTTTTCATTCTTATTTTTTAATTTGTATTTTTTTTAAAGATATTTATTTCTTCTAAGTTTCTTATTTTTTTAAGTTTTTATATATATTTATATTATATTATATATATTTTTTAGATTTTTATTCTTTTTTTTTAAATCTTATTTTTAAATTTTTATTTATTTTTAAAGATATTTATTATTTTAAGTTTCTTATTTTTTTAAGAATTTATTTATTTTTAAAAATACGATATTTTTAAAAATAAAGAAAACAACGAATTACACCTACCATGTCTTTTTGAAAGATCGATCCTATGAATGCTTCTGATATAATCGATCGATTTTGATCAAATTTGGTGTACAGCTTGAGAACTCTCAAAATCTTTTGAATGCCAAATTTGGTAACGATATATTTATAAATAAGGGAATTTTTCATCTAAAGCTTTTGGTTTTTAAAACAAATTTACATTTTTAAATTTTTACAAACATTTTTGTTATTTTCACAATTTCTTCTCAGATTTAGACAAATACCCACTCATTTTCTTTGTAAACAAAACGCTATAACTAAATTTTTCAACATTTTTTAATTTACAATCGACATATAAATTTTTTTTTTAAAGGGTCTAGCTGGATAAGGTACTGGAAACTGCCCCCTGCAATTTGTGAAAAGTAATGATGTCATTCGATGCAGAATGGCAAACAAAAAAAATGTAGATCAAATTTCAGTTTTTAAGCTTAACGCGTTGCGGCTTAATTTAAAAAAGCGGGGGCAGTTTCCAGTACCTTATCCGGCTAGAGCCTTTGGTGTTTTTCTCAAAAATTTGATGAAATTTACGACAAACTTCATATGAATGGATAAATTACGACCAATTCGTAAATTTGGCAAAAATATGTTCCGCATGTAATCGATAGGTAAATCAATTAACTGCAGTTTAGTAACAAAATTATCAAATTCAGGCAAGTAGCAGCAGAGATATATGTTTTTAAGTAGGGAGACTTTTTTAATTTAAAAAGTTGTATATTTTTTTTAACATCTTGAAATCTATTCCATGAAAAAAATTGTTTGCACTTCATTTTCGATTGATATAGACTTGTCAATGATAACAAAATTTGTAAATTTTTTAACTAGTATAATCATGCACGATTGTTACCTTAACCCATTTTCGCCGTTTTTGCGAAAACATTTTTACTAGAATTAAATTAGTGTAGAGGCGTGAATGGCGTCTTAAATTAGCTATTTGCATTATTTTTTTTACTTTCCTTAGAAGGGCGTGGCAGCATGGGATTATTCTTGACTTCCAATTCCAATATTGAGAGCTACCGTGGTATTGCCAAGCTTTCATCAATTCCAAAAGTCTTTGAAAGGATTGTCACTTTACAATTGCAACACTACTGTCGTTCTTTACTATGGGATTCCCAACATGGGGTTGTAAAACATCGGTTCACTTCTAACATTTTAGAGCTTTCGTCTCTTGTTAATCTGGCTTTTACCGAAAAAAAGGAAACTGCTGTCATTCATACTAAGCCATAATCTTCTCATAGTACAACTCTCACGTTTGGGGTTTCCGTCTTGCCTTTTAAGTTGGATATCGTCATATTTATTCAACCGAGTCGAAAAGGTAGTTTTTAAAGGCTGCGAATCTACAGAAATTTATACCACTTCAGGGGTACCTCAAGGTAGCCATCTACGCCCTCTTCTTATTAATTTATTTTTAAATGATCTTCCTCAAGTAATTTCATCTTCTCGAATTCTTATGTCTGCGGATAATGGCCAACTCTGTATGTCATATTCCGATAAAAATAAGCACTTACTTCTTCAGCATGATTTTGATAACATGAAATATTGGTGCAATTTCAACCAACTCTTTCTCAACAATTCAAAATGTAACGATATGACATTTCGTTCTGCTCTTTATTCGGCTACTACTCTTTAGAATCTTCTACCTTAGAGCGCATTGAGAGTGTGTCCAAACTTGGTATTTTGTTCGTTCATAATCTTAAATTTAATAACCATATTTGCAACATCGTCAATAGAGTTAGAGGTGTTCTTGCTTTTATTAAGGGTTGGTCTACAGAGTTTAACGACCCCCACAAACTTCCAAACTTCTTTATATCTCTCTCGGTCGTCTTATTTTGGAATATTGTTCCTGCGTTTGAAGCCCTCAATACCACGTTTATCAGGACAAGATTGAGTCCGTACAAAATCAATTACTCCTTTTTGCATTTCATGGCTTTAACTGGGACCCAAATATTCGGCTGCCGCCATATTTTGATAGACTTCGCCTTATAAAATTACCTTCCTTAAATCATCGCAGAACATGCCATGGCGTAAGCTGGTTCTCGGTCTTAGCGATTCCAATGTACTTCTTAGCAAAGTTACTTTTGTCATACCTTCTAGAGTAACTCGTAATTGTCGATCTTTACAATTTTGTAGATCTAATTATGCTTTACTCGATCCTTTCTGTGTCTTATGTTCCAATTATAATAACTTTTATAATTTCCTCTCTCTCTCTCTCTCGAAAGGTCTATTCGATCTATCACTTCTTCAATCCTAAGTTATCTTGACTTGCACCTTCGAGCATCCTTAACCAATCCTATATTATAAGTTACTCTTTTGGTCAACTGTGATTCCTTGGCACTTTTTTTGATATAATGTTCAATTTTTATCTTACTGCCTTGTGTCATCTTTTAAATTGTAAATCGAATTCTTGACGTGAGAAGGTGCATATCATTAAAAAGTCCACCCATCGGACTAGAGACGCGGATTAATTATACCATCTATTTTTCTTTTCTAAATACATATACTTTTTTCTCTATAAGATAAGGTCAACTGTTCCTAGTTGAACTCCTCCAATAAATAAATAAATGAAAATCATCATCCAATCTTATATTATTTTAAATTCTTTTCGACAAGCGAATAGATACATTGCTATGCGTCTGCCTTTTATCATCATTATCCTCATTAGTTCATACGTTTACGTCTAAGGCTGTATCCAAAGTAGGTCAACACAAATTGACACACTTAAAGACTTTCCCAGCAAATCCTAGAACAACTAAATGCACTTTAGGGCTGCAAAGATTCTTGTTACGGCTTGTGTTTTCTGGCAGGTCTATCTATCGTTAAAATTTTCAATCCCATTGTGGATTAGCTTTAATCAATTATTTTTCAAATTCTATTTTTCAAGGCTTAATACAACTCTTTTTTCTTAATAGTTTAAGCTCATTTGGGCTTGGTGTTACCCTTTAAATTAAATAAATAAATCAATATCAAGTTAGTTGTCACAATCATGTTTTCTATTTTGTCATGCAGGCCATCAAATACGAGATATCCTTCATTGGTAAAATCATTTATTCTCTTATATCATCATAATTCCAACATAATCTTCTAACTTCTTCTTAAATTTGACATAAGCACATTCTGTATTAAACATTTCTTATTGTCTGGCCATATTTACTGCGTGCCCCAAAAAGTATGCTATAATATTTTTTTTTTGTTGCTTTATCTGCTTTGCTACAATAATTGCAGCAATAATCCTTTATACACCTCTATTGCAGCTTAAAACTTTTCTCTGTTGCTTTATCAAGCTATAATCTTTTTTTTTTTTACCTTACTTTATTATTTCTTTTATGTTGACTTATATGTATTTACTTAGTACATAGTTCACTGGCAGTCGCCATTTTGCCTATTTACTGTGTAGTTACTTTTAAAGTAGCCTTTAACTTGTGCCGGCTGGGATACATTTGGGATTTGGAGCCGCTGACGAGCAAATAGCTTAAATAATGTGGCCTCTTTTGTGCGCCTTTTGGTCTATTGACTTAAGCGCGCTCGCCTTTGACCCGGCTTGAAAATTTTTTCTGCCAGCAACTTTTTTTTAACTCGAATTTTTCAATGTTTTTCTTTTACGTTGCATTTGGGTTGCTTTGTTCTTGGCAGCCCAACGGTTTAATGGCTTCCAATGTTAGACCTTAGACCTTTTTTTTTCTGGGATTCCTTCGAAGTGCTATTGGCTTTAATTTTTGCGCTTTAAATCTTTGTGTTTTGTTGTTAAGTTGGGGGCGGATGCCCCTAGGCAGCTGCCGCTTTATGAACTCATTAAATAAATAAATTAAGTCTGAAATTTCCATTGAAATTTAACTTGGCTGCTAATTGACTAACTAATCCTAAAGGAGTAACGTAAACAAACGTTTCCAGGGTTATGCGACGTTAATGCATATTTTTGTGCTCATCAATTATATAAATATGTATGTATATATGCTTATCAAATCCATTTCCGATAAGCCACGAGTTTCCCTTTTTTCTGCGTAATGACTTTATTACTCATACGCACCTTGGCCCATTTAAATGTTTATCAAATTATGCTTCATATAAGCTGTATGAAAAACATTTGCATTTATTGCTCATATTTTTGCGTAAAATTACGTATGCGACATGTTGTACAAATAAATCAGATAAACTTGGCCATAAACAATACACTTAAGTAGAAGTAGGAAAACGGGTAAGAAAGTTGGCCAGGTGATTGTTTATTTTTTTTGTGATTAGCTGATATATTATATTATTATATGTATTGTGGCCCAATGTGCCACCTTAGAATTCTTGGAAATATATATATATGTATTGCCAAGCAACAAAAAATGAGTCAATTTATGTATCCTAAATTCAGTGCCACAACATATTTCACTTGATTTGGGTGTATCCTTCCAGCACTTTAAGAAATTGTAACGCAGAACAATTCACTTGGTTCAATTGTTGGTCTTTAATGTGTATGGCTGCTGTTATTGTTCCTTCAAGGACAAACTGTGTGTAGTCAAACAATAGCAGTGGAAAACCAAGTGAGCTGGATACAGCCGGCATAAGTCGACTAAGATATACACTGTAGTGTGTCTAATTTTTATATAGTTTTTAAGATTGGTTTTTGCTTTACAGAGGTAAAAAAAAGGATGAGTAGATTTAAGAAAATATTTCTTGCTAGGTTAGATATTGATTTTGATGATTCTCGCTTTTTCGGAATTATATTTTTGCCTCCGGTGGCAGCACGGCTCACGGATGGGTCCAAAACTGAGCAGGCTGTAGGTGTTGGAGTCATTGGACCCAACACCAGAATTTATACTGCAATGGGCATCCGGCCCAGCGTGTTTCAAGCGTAGATTAATGCCATAGAGATCTGCGCCCTAAGTATCTTTCTCAAGGGAACTAGGAGAGCGAACATTCGGCATTTATTCAGATGGTCAAGCTGCTATAAGGGCATTATCATCCTGCAGCATTTCCTCCAGGATGGTTAAAAAATGCCATACTTAGCTCCAAATCCTGTCTGCCCGGAGCAAAGTCGTGCTATG
>JBAMAX010001201.1:0-28766 GCA_037043745.1 Chymomyza amoena
AGTTTAAGCTCATTTGGGCTTGGTGTTACCCTTTAAATTAAATAAATAAATCAATATCAAGTTAGTTGTCACAATCATGTTTTCTATTTTGTCATGCAGGCCATCAAATACGAGATATCCTTCATTGGTAAAATCATTTATTCTCTTATATCATCATAATTCCAACATAATCTTCTAACTTCTTCTTAAATTTGACATAAGCACATTCTGTATTAAACATTTCTTATTGTCTGGCCATATTTACTGCGTGCCCCAAAAAGTATGCTATAATATTTTTTTTTTGTTGCTTTATCTGCTTTGCTACAATAATTGCAGCAATATCCTTTATACACCTCTATTGCAGCTTAAAACTTTTCTCTGTTGCTTTATCAAGCTATAATCTTTTTTTTTTTTACCTTACTTTATTATTTCTTTTATGTTGACTTATATGTATTTACTTAGTACATAGTTCACTGGCAGTCGCCATTTTGCCTATTTACTGTGTAGTTACTTTTAAAGTAGCCTTTAACTTGTGCCGGCTGGGATACATTTGGGATTTGGAGCCGCTGACGAGCAAATAGCTTAAATAATGTGGCCTCTTTTGTGCGCCTTTTGGTCTATTGACTTAAGCGCGCTCGCCTTTGACCCGGCTTGAAAATTTTTTCTGCCAGCAACTTTTTTTTAACTCGAATTTTTCAATGTTTTTCTTTTACGTTGCATTTGGGTTGCTTTGTTCTTGGCAGCCCAACGGTTTAATGGCTTCCAATGTTAGACCTTAGACCTTTTTTTTTCTGGGATTCCTTCGAAGTGCTATTGGCTTTAATTTTTGCGCTTTAAATCTTTGTGTTTTGTTGTTAAGTTGGGGGCGGATGCCCCTAGGCAGCTGCCGCTTTATGAACTCATTAAATAAATAAATTAAGTCTGAAATTTCCATTGAAATTTAACTTGGCTGCTAATTGACTAACTAATCCTAAAGGAGTAACGTAAACAAACGTTTCCAGGGTTATGCGACGTTAATGCATATTTTTGTGCTCATCAATTATATAAATATGTATGTATATATGCTTATCAAATCCATTTCCGATAAGCCACGAGTTTCCCTTTTTTCTGCGTAATGACTTTATTACTCATACGCACCTTGGCCCATTTAAATGTTTATCAAATTATGCTTCATATAAGCTGTATGAAAAACATTTGCATTTATTGCTCATATTTTTGCGTAAAATTACGTATGCGACATGTTGTACAAATAAATCAGATAAACTTGGCCATAAACAATACACTTAAGTAGAAGTAGGAAAACGGGTAAGAAAGTTGGCCAGGTGATTGTTTATTTTTTTTGTGATTAGCTGATATATTATATTATTATATGTATTGTGGCCCAATGTGCCACCTTAGAATTCTTGGAAATATATATATATGTATTGCCAAGCAACAAAAAATGAGTCAATTTATGTATCCTAAATTCAGTGCCACAACATATTTCACTTGATTTGGGTGTATCCTTCCAGCACTTTAAGAAATTGTAACGCAGAACAATTCACTTGGTTCAATTGTTGGTCTTTAATGTGTATGGCTGCTGTTATTGTTCCTTCAAGGACAAACTGTGTGTAGTCAAACAATAGCAGTGGAAAACCAAGTGAGCTGGATACAGCCGGCATAAGTCGACTAAGATATACACTGTAGTGTGTCTAATTTTTATATAGTTTTTAAGATTGGTTTTTGCTTTACAGAGGTAAAAAAAAGGATGAGTAGATTTAAGAAAATATTTCTTGCTAGGTTAGATATTGATTTTGATGATTCTCGCTTTTTCGGAATTATATTTTTGCCTCCGGTGGCAGCACGGCTCACGGATGGGTCCAAAACTGAGCAGGCTGTAGGTGTTGGAGTCATTGGACCCAACACCAGAATTTATACTGCAATGGGCATCCGGCCCAGCGTGTTTCAAGCGTAGATTAATGCCATAGAGATCTGCGCCCTAAGTATCTTTCTCAAGGGAACTAGGAGAGCGAACATTCGGCATTTATTCAGATGGTCAAGCTGCTATAAGGGCATTATCATCCTGCAGCATTTCCTCCAGGATGGTTAAAAAATGCCATACTTAGCTCCAAATCCTGTCTGCCCGGAGCAAAGTCGTGCTATGTTGGGTACCTGGACACTCAGGAGTGGATGGTAACTCGATCGCTGATGATCTAGCACGATCTACGATTAAGACAAAAGAAGCGGACTTAAAGCTCCTGGTAGCATACCTTTCTGGCCACCACACTGTTAGATAGATTATGATAGAAAATTGGCCTATCGGACTCTTCAGAGTGCAGGCTCTGTTTAGAAGACGATGAAACCACCAGACATATTCTCCGTGACCGCCCAGCCCTGGTATGGGACAGAGCCTGTCGCATGTATATATCAGATGTCCCGAAGAACTGGCAACCTATTTTTCCCCATTTTTTTCCATTTTATTATTATTATTATTGGGTGTTTAAATTTAATGCGAACCAAGTGGCTCTATTGTACCCCCTTCATGGCATATAGCTCTTCCAAATGTCCTAAGGCCTGCCTGTATTAATGTATTTTGTTTGGACTTATAGTAACATAATCTTTACTTGTCCCGATTATTTACTTAAGCATAAAATTCCTAACCTCCTACTCCTTTGCTCTTAACTGTCACTTAAACTCTTTAGATACTCATATACTCAAATTGCAGTGTATAATAAGAAACCTTTGAAACGTTCCGACGTGCTTGGTTGTCTGGAGGGTGGGCAGGTGTTTCATAAAACTTGCAATAAAGAAACAGTTCAAGTGTCTCTATCTTTGAAAACAGGTGAAACAAAACTTTGTGATGAATACAATCCAGACAGATACAATGATACAGAAATAAATCAATCCGACACTTTGGCAACCCCATCAACTATAGCTATACATTTAATGTTGATTGATGAGTATGCCACGGAATTATTTGCTGAGCACAAATAAAATCAAGACTTGGATACTGCACCCCGCCCCCCACCGCCCACACGCTTCTATAAACTTGGCTAGCACCAACCCTTAACAATCAATGGCAAGTGACAGTTTTTTGACATCCAAGGCACGAAATTTTACCAGGAAGCTACAGGTTGGCAATATTTCTAAGAATCCCAATTAATTGGAGCTACTGATACCCTTGACGATACTGCTGAGAAGGGTGAAATCTGATGGGGATATTTTACGAGCTTTTAATGGATGGAGAAGCCTTAGGGCAGGAGTGGGCAGAAAAACAGACCGAAGACTTAAGAGACAATTACTTTACAGCAAGAATATTGAAAGTTAGAGATGGCACAAATCTCGTTCATCGTTATCGGTCTGCGTTCACAGGCAGCAACTACACTTGAAGAAATTCGATATTTACTCAACATAAGTTCTACAAATTTTTACTGATTTGATAAAATTCAAAAGTTATGTCAAAGAAGCTATTTAAAGTATATGGGGTAAGTTTCAAGTTTAAATGTTGAGGAGGTGTGGGTGAAAACACGGTAAATCGATTGCGGGGGTTGGGGTAAAGATATTGACATGATTCAACAAACTTCATCTCTGACGAAATATGCGCTCCAACTGGTACAGTTTGGTATTTCTAGCTCTTCTAGTCTCCGAGATCTAGGTCGGATGGACATGGCTCAATCGCTACTTGAGGTTATAATAAGCATTTTGGTATAGGTAAAGGACTTGGGGTCTGACACGCCTCCTTTTGACCATTACTTACATTGCACAAATCTAGTTTACACTTTTTACCATAGGTACAGGGCTTAAGACATTCTCTAAAAATCGCGCATACTTTTTATTGGGCTTTAAACTAATCAAACAATTTCTTATTAAAGTCCCACACACTCATTTAAGAACTTATTTGTCATATTATTTAATTGAAAGAATTTTAATTTAATTCCAAACGCGTTTGCCTTATTACAATAGTCCTTTATAAAATGGATTTTTCTCGAAATGAGAAAATGTGGCGTCACGTAGTGCTGCCAGGGTGACCACAGAAAAGGCTTTCCATATTTCATTTAATTTTAATGCATCTGCTTCTGGTTAAGTAAGACAAATGCAGACGCATTACAAACAAGTTCAATTGGATGCTTCATCCGAAAAGGCCTTCATTTACCACGAAGCAGAGATTCTGTTTACGAACGCCCAGCCTAGTGTCCTTCAGGACTGATGCATTACAGAAAATTTGTTTTCAATGCGATTGATGTTAAATTTCCAAATGGAAATGGCTTTATCGTTTACCAGTTGCTGCCTACATATCTGCTTAATCCCAAACTGAATCTTAAGCTCATGCACTCACCCATTCATATTCCAATTTCCTAAAGCAAACAAATGGCATAGCTGAAATTGATAAATAGGGTTATGAGCATAACCTTAATCATTCAATTTAATGAAAGATTTTGACTGTTGGCATACGGAGGTTAGCTCTTACTAGACATTCGGAATTGTTTGGCTTAATCTGGAATTTTAATCTACAAACATGATTACTGGCATTTATTCAAAATTCTTGTATTTGGAACGTGGTAAATAGAAACCAATTTGTGTTTGCTGAAGGGTATTTTTCCCATTAACATCCAAACAGAAAGAAGCTTAAGTTAGATTTAAACTTTTTGGAAAAGCTAGAAACTGGCTTTGGCTGAGATGCAAATTTAGGACAAACACAAATTGAAAATCTATGCCAAGGTTTTTTTGTGATTATAATAAGATTTGGTAAAGAATAGCATTCCAGCTGCTGGAAAATCTTAAGCAGGGAGTGAGAATGGACAAAAAAATAAAAAGGTGATTTTGTCAAGTTATGTGATCCAAACTTTTGGCCAACATATATGATTATCCATGAACTTAAGTCTTTTCATAAGCCTCGGGCTCAGCCGGATTCCCTGCCCCCAGCTGTCCCACCTCTGTATCTGTCTCAAACATTTCAAAAAAGTCAGGCGCGGACGACTTTGGGATACGCATGTACTACCACTAGCTTGACAATAATATCCGGTATATTGCTTATAAAACACCAAAAGACGTTTGACTACCAAATCAGTTTCCCTTATAAACAACTAAAAACAGACGAAATTTTATCCAAAAATGTTTTTTTGACTGATCGTTTCTATGGGAGTTATATGATAGAGTGCTTCAAACCTATAAAAAACTTCCGAGAGCCAAATTTGTTTACGATATTTTCATTAACAAAAACAATTAACAGAATTTTGTACTAAAATCGTTTTTTTTTTTAACTATCGTTCTTTTGGGAGCTTTATGATATAGTCAACAGATTCTGATCAAATTTAGAACAGTTCTCTAAGAAACGTTTGAATGCCAAATTTGGTTTCAGTATCTTTACAAACACACGAGTTCTAAATAATTCCTTGACTGACCCCTTGGAGAGGCATGTGGAACTCTATTCTTAACTGTTCGAACAGAACAGGGACCTACAGCTTATAGCCGAATCCGAACTGCGGTGTCTTTAATTAATAAGACTTTCTGTGGCAAATAGCGTCTTTGAACTAGCGATTAAAGTGCTAGGCAAAATGCAATAATACTACTGCGGGGAATCGAACCACCGACCTTGGGTTTAAGAGGCGAGTAGGCTACCACTTACGCCACCGAAGGCCACTCAAATAACACATGAGTTATCTATCTTAAATCTTTTGTTTTTTTTGAGGTCATCCGAAACACTCCTATGGGAGCTATACCATGTAACCACGATATCAAAAAAGTAAAATAATCTTGTCTCCTACGGAATAATAAAAATCTAATCTGAAGGTTAAGTTGCTCTAACTCCTACCATCTCTGGGATCTAGGTGTTCATACGGAAATGACAGACGGACACGGGTATATCGACTTCTCTACAGACATCATCTTTGGAGGTCTCCGATGACTCTTTCTGTAAGCTTTCAGTATAATTATTTCAGTTTATTTGTCAATTCGATTTGAAATATAAGTTGGTAAGATTGGCAGCATACACACATGTGGTTTCAAAACAAATCCGAATAAAAAATGCAGATTACACATTCAGCTTGAATTATTCAGTGCTGTAGGTTAGGGCGGCACTTAAGGCTGACGTTCCAACTCACTTAGGCCAAGCATAGGCTCGTTGTGATACCGGAACGGTGGGCCATTCACCACTCTTAACAACTTAAGAGGTCCGCTATATGAGTTGAGACAGCCATCCGGCAGCCTGAATAACCCTTAAGAGGCAATTTGGACACTGCACGGAGAGCTGAGATAAGTCATCGAGGAAATATGAATACGAAACGGAATCTTTTCCTGCCCAGCCCTGGGATGTGGAAGATAGAGTGTTCCACTGTCTCCAGCTCCTACTCGTCCCCACAGCTTCTACAGAAGCCATGGTGGGAAGTATTCAGCCTGGATGCATGACTCCCCCAACAGCCAGTATCCTGTGATAGCACGGACTAGTTCCTTGTCTAGCCAGTTCATCCGCAATACAGTTGCCCTCCAAGTCTGTGTCCTGAGACCCATATGAAGTGACTTGAAATCGCTCAGCCATCTTCTTCAGAGACAAGAGGCAGTTATTCACTGACTTCTAGTACGAAGTTATTGAAGCTAGGGACTTAGTATCCGCCTATAATATGGCGGTCCGGGTAGTTATAGATGTTCTTATTCCGTACTTGTAGGTATTTTCTTGTTGTAAAAGCCTCCTGGATTGCAACGAGTAGTCGGGAAGCGGTGAGTTACCTGCGGCGAAGCCTAGGTACCGCGGGAAGCCTAGCTGGAGGTCGGCATGTATCCAGAGTCCGCAAAGTAATGACTGAGACCCCCTCCGCCATGCATCCATCGGCCATTGCTTGTGCACCCTACATTGGGGTAACTTTATACAGTTTTCTCCTCTCGCCCGAACCACCATTAGTCGGCACCCATGCCAGAGAAATGACCGTACCATGGGCCTGCTACCAGACGGCCTCAAGTGGAGAGCATAGTCGCACTTCCAGAAGGTGTGTCATAATTACGGCGCGTACCCAAGTCTTGGCTTACACGTGAGTTCCCTTGTGACCCCAACTGGCTGACGGCTGATCTGTACTGTCAGCACGTCGAACTTGTTTACTCGAAAAATATACCACGCAAAACACCGTACAAAAAATATTATTCATCAATAGAGCATTTCTGAAAATTGTATTGTATTATTATACTATTATTATTACGACAGTAATTACACCGGGCTTCTGAGAACACTCTGGTCCCAACTGCCCCCTCTCTTGACGGGCCTGCTGGAATCAAATTTCCAAGTGTGTGACAACATCATTTGGAAAATTTTGTCCATCTTCTTGGAAATACAATATTGGATTTTTCTTTAATCATTTTTTCGGGTTTGATTAAAAACAAGGGCAAAGCCTACAAAATAACGCACAACAAAAACAAAATGCAATTATTTATTGCAATATATTTTGAGGCCAGTAATTTAATTCCAAAGAAATGTTTCTGTCTTTACACAATTTCGGCTTGTTCTTCTATTCCGTTGAGACTGTTGCTATTTATCTTATTTTGCGTACTGCTGTAAGAAAATCAAATTCATAGAAGAAGTTTATTACCATGAAAGACTACATTTGTAAGAATTTGTAATAACGAAAAAAATGCAAACGATTTGCCGTCGGTTCGCTCGCTGTTTATTATTAAATGCTTCAAAAGGCTCTGGCCACACTTATGCGCGTAAAATGCCTGAAGTGCCTTACTCTGTGGCACTGGCCACACTAATATAGTTTGAAAAATATAATATATACTTTCAGTGTGCAAAACAATAAAGATTTACACACCTTCTTCAAAATTCAATATAAATTAAGCTGCAGGAGACTCTTCTAACCCATTTATTTCTAAATTACTTATTTCAGTCGGAACATTTGGTCAATTACGTTTGATCAGCTTATTGGACCGTTTCTCTTCGTTAATTACCCTTGCCCCCAACAAGGACGCATCTGCCATGTTGCCATTGTTACATCTGTTTCAAGGATTCTTGTCTGCTCTTAATGACAATTTCATTGATTTGGTTTTAGTGTTGCACAATTTAGTAAAGTATTGCATTTACTGCAGAGTACAGAAAGCTGTAGCAAGTTTTTTTTCTCACAATTTTAAAGCTAATAAACCAAGGATTGGTCCTGGGATACAACGGCAGACAATTTCAGTTTTTACAACCAAATCAATAAAAATACTCTAAAGCAACTAATTGAGAACATTTTCAACAAATTATTGTCATACAGTTTGAACCAAATTAAATTTTTGGCAGCCAGCCTATGACAGAGCCATGTTAAATATAAAGGGTGTTTTTTTAAGCGCGTCCGAATTTCGACCTGTAGCAAATATAGAAAATTTAGTGTAATAACCCCAAATGTGGTTTTACTAGAAATATTATTTCGGTGTATTTAATATTTGAAATTCATCTCGGGCATCTGACGACTAAGATTTACGAAACGTATCCGTATTTCTGTATGTTCATTGGTGGTTTCCAAGTCAACAATTTCTGCTGGCTATCCTACATAAATCAACGGCTTCATGCGTACCCAAAAAATATAATCTCTAGTGGTCAAATCACATGGCCAGTTGGTGGACCCATTTCTTAAAAAAATTGTGTTTTCAGTAAATCAATGGTTGCGGTTGCCGTATGGAACGAATACCCATCCTGTTGAAAACAGAACTTTTCGACAACGATGTCACCTAAATTTGGAAACAAAGATTCATTGATCATCGTTCTGTATCGATTACCATTGACAGTAACATTAAAAAAAAAAAAAAATTGGGTCGAATTTACGGATGGTATAGTTTCCAGAATGTAAAGTTGTTTCCAGGCACTACCTTCACTCCGAATTCCCCGATTTTTTGTTTACGTATTCAAAAGTAAGCCTCAGACATAGATTTGCGATAAAACAATAGATTATCTTCCAATTGATCTTGAGCCCATTCAGCGTAAACAATCGAGTGGCTTCAATTCTTGAACTAATTTAATCTTATGTCTTTAGACCAAGATCTTTGCGTAAAATTTTTCACATGGTCGATAGACAATTGTCAACTTCTTGAGCACGACGCAAATCGATATATTTGGATTTTCCTCTACAACAGCAATATTTTCTTCGGACCCTGCTGTACTTATTCAGGCTGCTGGACGGATTTCGTGGAATGTCAAATGAGTTCGAATATGATCAATAACAGGACGAATTCCAAGCTCTGACGTTTGGGTGCTAAGAGCTCTGCAAGTTTTTACAATAGAACACTGATTTTGCTTATAAATCCCGGAGTTATAAAGACGTTCTTGTAGTATAAATCTGATGAATTAAGTAGTCCTTACTAAATAAAATGAAATTTCAATTTTGCCAAAAGCGATAACTAGTTTAGAAAATATCCCTTTTGGAAATACCCTATTAAAAAACACCCTTTACCAGTTGGTATGCTCAGTATGCTTTCATTCTAATTAGAATCAGTTCAATGCAACAAGTTTTTTTTCCATATGCAGCCATACTAGTTTGTTACCAGTTGAACTTTATAGACAAAAAACTCTTGTTGCCTGCCTAAGACAGTTCTATGTATGTTAGACATGCTTTTTAGGGGTAGTTGGGAAATAGTTGATTACGACTAGTTATTTTTTTCATTTGCAGCCAGACTAGTTTGCTACCAGTTGAACTTTATAGACAAAAATTCTATTTGTCTGCCTAAGACAGTTCCATGTTAAACATGCTTTTTATGGGTGGTTGGGAACTAGTTCAATGCGACTAGTTTTTTTTTTCCCCCATATGCAGCCATGCAAGTTTGCTACCAGTTGAACATTTTAACTTACAGAGAGATATGTGCAAAAATATTTATATTTCTTTCGTCCTAAATTATATTCGTAAAGGTAAGTCTGCTGTTAAAATCTATTTTCAGAATGACTTTCCAAAATTTATCTTTAACACTATCATTAGTACCATTATCGAAAATTTGTGTGGCGTGATTGATTTGTCTTACGAAATAAATATATGTGCAAGAAAGAACATTTTACGTTTTGGAATATAAGGATCATGAGGATACATTAAATTTCAATTTATAGTTTAAAATGCCACGAGGAAAGAAACTTTTAGAAACAGAACAAGGCATGATCAAACGAATGTCTGAAAAAGACATGAAAATAAATCAAAGCGCTTCTAAAAAGACCTGTCATTAAAACGCGATTTAAAACATTTTCAAAAATCCAGATAATTATGGAAAATCAAGAGAATTGGGCTATCTTCAAATGTCGACGATTTTAGTAACTGGCAAATTTTTTGTCTTACCTGCTGGAAATACAAGGTCAATTAGGTCCTACAATATCTGGGAATCGGGTAAACCAAATTAATAATGATTCCTAGAAGAAAATTACCATTTTTGTTAATGCTGTCTCTCAACCCGACTTAAACCACATCGAAGACCTATGGGGAATACTTACTAACAAGGTCTACAGAAGGGGTCGTCAATTTGAGACCTTTTAAGATGGAATAACACTGAAAAATGTTGTTACCTCGATGTCAAAATGAAAAAACAAAATTTTGAATTATAAAGGAAGGTAAATAAACTATTAATGTCAAATAAAAATTACCTAGATACTTTTAAATGAACAATTTTAAATTTTACACGTATAATTATTTCGTATAGAGCAATATCCTTTTATTTTTGTAAGGATAAGTAAATTAAAAATTCTTTGTATTTTTTTTTTGTTTCATATTTTAACTACTTAAAAAAATATTTAAAAAAATTTTATTTGGTTTTTTAATAGATTAACCAAACAATTTATGAATGCACATATACTTATTTCTATGAGTAGAGTAGACAAATATTCTAGTCGTCTTAACTTACCAGTTGGGTTGCAAGCAATGATACTAGTTTCCCTTTCGGGCTAGTTGGCAACCAGTTCAGAATTGAACTTCTTATCTGCAGTGATGCTTAAAATATATATTTATTTACAAGTTCCCAGGAACAGTCCTATTAAATCAATGTTCCTATAAATAATATAATGCCCACACAACATTTATTGTTGAATCAAGCTAAGATTAATATTTTAAATACAAATATCGAAACGATTCCGGCAACATGTTGTAAAAGTTAAATTGAAGTAATCGGCAAAAATCTGTTTTGATGTCATTACTTGATGACGGTTATTTTTTCTGCCTATAAACGTGGGCGTAATTAAATCATTAAGCCGCTAAGTAGGATGCTCCTCCAATTCCTGCAGCTGTTGCATAACTTCCACGCACTTTTTCACTCAAGAATCAACAAAACGCGGCTGCAAGTGATTGGCATGGAAAACTTTTTCTCATTTCTTTGTCGATGTCAAAAGTCAACTGCGTGTGACATGAACTCTGGGCAGGAGTTGCGGGCGTCACATAGCAAAAAGTCTTAGGAAAGTTATTCTAATTAGATAAGTCAAAGGACTGCACTTGAGTGCTGGAGTCAGTCCACAACATTTTCTGCTGCAAGTCCCTCATTTAATCAGTCAATCCGGCAGCTGTCAGTCTGGAGCAATGTATGTTATATCCAATTTTATGCAACTTCTATGTTATGTCTGTTATGCCATTCGAAAGTTGCAAAATATTGCAATCTTTTATTTTAATACAAACAGACGTAGCTCGAGCAAAGTTTTATTTTTATTTTGTTTTTCTTTTTTTTTTCAATTTAAAGTGCGCAAGTCTCATTCTGCAACATATGTTGCTCCGGACAGGTGAAGTTATCTTGGCACTCACGATGGCATACATCGTGAACACACATAAATTATGTATATGGAGAAACATTTTCTTTTGTTTCATGCTACTTAAATTTTTATTATGTATCAAATAAGCTAAAATTATCGCACCTTAAGTCAAGCAATGTATCTCTTAAATTTTAAAGATTTACGTTTAAAACGGGTCTTAAGGCGAACTGTAGGGGGCCAATTATGCTTCCAAGATTCGACGGAACTCTTGATATAGTTTTTGTAATTAATTTTGAGATTCCTTCACATTGTTCTTTATGTTGTTTATAAATAGGAGGATATCCTCAGAATTGCTTAGTAGGAGAACTACTCCACAAGTTTGAAAATCTGTCCCAAGCTAATAAACATCATGCACATCTTAAGATCTTGCTAGTTCGGAGCGGAAGTGCCATATCATTGACTGCTTATTTAGTATATAATCCAATCAGAAGCTTTATTTGAGTGAACGAAAGACCAGCACAGTCTTCCCTACTGGGGACTAAGACAATAGAGATAAGATGCATTCTTTGCTAAGCCTAACTGATCATATTTCGTTGAGCGTTGATCCTTTGCTCACCACATTGGGTTAATAATGATGGAAATTGGTATAATGATGAGGTGGTCCGAGATTCTTCTGCTTAACTGGTCAATATAACCCTAACGAGTCTCAGCCTGGTGAGCACCTTTGGGGCCGTACCCAAACTCCCTCCTCGGTTACCAACTGTAGAATATGTGAAAAAACCCCTCCCAAGTTTTCACATAGTTTCACATTCGTATGTCCTTTTTTGAAAATGGTTGGAGCCATTAAGTAAAGTAAAATAAAGTTCCAGGTCCTATTTTGTAGGTTATGCCCTACAAAATATTGACTTTACGTGATATAAACAAAGACCCTCCTTCCTCGTCGAATAACCAAGCATGGTACCCCTTCCACTGAACTGGTCACGTAATTTGAGTATGGGTTCATTGAAATTGATTTTTTACATTTTACAATTTGATCTCAAGTCCTACACTACAACCTAATCGACGTGTAACGAATCTTCCGTGAACTTTATTTTGGCATCCAAGGGCTGTTAGGTGACAATCCAGAGAAAACCACGAGCAAGTAGTGCGTCAGCATTGGAAGACTGGGGTCCAGCATCGTGCAAGCATTCTCCAGGTTGAAATGCAATCAGACTTTCTGTCTAGTATACTACTACTTGTGACGTCCTTCTCTCCTACTCGTGCATAGGGCCTCTATAGGCTTTGGTCATCGGTTGAACTTGGCGCCTCCACATCCGCTGCTCCTGCTGCCGAGGAATCGGGATTATTCCGCTTGATGGGGTTCCCTGTGGAGAGCCCTCTTTTTGATGTTTGCTTCCTTGTCTATATAGTTTTGATGCAATGATTGATGGGTTCAAAGACTCTAGAGGCATCAGCTTCTCTTAGTGAGTTTATACCATTTTGGTGCACAACTATTTGCTAAGAAGTTGAGTTGTATAGAAGCCTTGCAGACTACTGCTCTTGTTCCCTCCTTCTTTCTCAACATGGCTTAGGGCCAGCTATTGTAGAGTATGTTTAGTAAATACATTCTCCCACAATCTATCTTAAGATTACCATGAGAATAATTTATCAAATCTTGTTCTCTTATCATATTAAAACTCGTTAATTAGATTATTGATAAGCTGATTACGCTCTATCTATATTTAAGAAAAAAATTCGTATTTTTGCATCAAAAGTGTCATGGCAGAAGAATGCGAGCTATGAGCTTTGTCCATCTCAACGTCTGTATAAACACTTAGAATCCCTTTCTTTTCAATTTTACACAATGGAGCTCAAGGTCACTAGGTGATTCCAATTATTGATTAAGCAGCCTAACCTAACCTAACATTTAGACTTCGAAGACCACAAGAGCAAAAGGCAAAGCTTTTATTTCCTCTTTAGATCAAGCTCTAATCTACCTCCGTTCCTGCGTAGAACAGGGCATTCCATTGGGTCGAGGCGGTCCCTCTCTTACTTACTATCAGCTGCGTTCTACTTAGAGCACGTTCCGCCAAGCTTATCCACATAACCTTTTCCTCTTCTTCTTCTTAGATTCCATTTTCCCTCCTACAAACTTTTCACCATACTATATTAAATATAAGCTTATATAATAAATATTTTGATTATAGCATAGAATCAAAATAGTTTGTCAAAAGCTGATAAAAAGCTGATGATAAGGACTTATATTTTATAAAATTGGAATGCAGTCTAAACTGCTTCTAAATGTTTTCTGTTTAAGCTACTAATAACCCTTAATCTTAACTTAAATTTAAGGTAATTACTTTTCATAACAAAATTCTACAATTTGCGACTTCCGCGCTCTTGACCTCGTTAAAATATTGATTTTCTGATTGTGGCGGAAAACATTGTTGCTGCTCCGGCAAACTTTAATTTAATTTCTTGTTGATAGACAATAAAAGATATTTATACGACATTTATTGGACGATAGAGCAGACTGTTGTCCATGGAGTGCGCATAGGCCACAGGGCGTAGTTATGTTGGACCTTCGTCCAGTGAGCTAAGGGATGGCGGCATGTCGGCCCGGCTGGCATTTTCATTTTAAAATGTAATTTACTCTCTCGCTGGATTTCCGCTTGTGCACAGGATAAGGAAGCACGTGGGATTGTTGTTGATTTTTCAAAGAAATTCTTTCATTTGCCCTAGGCAGGCAGCAATCCCACGGAGATAAATAAACACATGCGAACGCAGATTTGAATTGAGGGATTAGCTCGTACTTCTCCCGGATACGGAACCTACTGTTGCATTAGCGCCTTACTATTGGAATTTTAGATTTTCCTGTACTCTGTTTTATTCTGCTGTTGTTTGTTCTAAATTTTGCTCGCAGCTTCAATGGCTGTTTATATTTGATCCATGTGCAACATGCCACAGCAGGAAACCGTATGTGAAATAAACGATTTGACATTGTTTTGATTTTTAAGCTGCTGAGCGAAAACTATAAATAGGAAACAATTGGACAGGAAGCGGTACAGGGCGATGGCGGTTTAGTGAACAAAAAAATATTGAAAAGTACTTGGTCCATGATGCTATGTGGCGTAAGGAGCTCTATTATTATCGTTATGCAGTTTCAGTGAAAGAGTGGAGGAGTTGAAGGTGGAAACTTTGTCTTGTCTTGGCAGGAGAGCTTTAAAGTTCTGCCAAACTGTCTTGTTCTGGTTATTAGCGATAATTCCATTTGCTTTCTTGTTGCCAGCTATGCTCAGTTTGTTAACTTTCGACAAGCTTCCTAAGTTCCTTGAAGTGTTTTTTTTTTTAGGCTCTATGCTTATTTGTCACTTGCCTGCGGGATACTTAGTCGAAGCGGAAAGAATGTCTTTTGGTTTGAGCAAGAAGCCAATAAAAAGGCTACCAAATTAGCATCACCTCCCAAGCTATTTATGATCTGAGCAGCCTAAACTGTTTGTTTTTATGGAGTTAGTCAGATTACCATCAAATCAGAGACTTTAAATGGTCTTTACCTTACGGCAGACAAAATCATATGCTCACTTGGCATACGTGTCGTATACGTGACATTATTGGATGATTGAATGATTGAAGGCTCAACTGAAACCACTCATACGTTATTTATAGCAAATCGAATGTGCTAGCTTTATATTCGATAACATTGGCAACACATTTATATATTTCATTTGGATTGCCTTAGAATTTCTGCTCAATTGCTTGACAGTGGACAGCGGCGGGATGCTTTGGGTGAAGCTTGTTATCCTTGCACACACACACAGTTATATATACGAAGACAGAAGTAAGCCTTACTAACTGTGTGCCTTACCCACCGACCTGGCACTAATTCCAAAAGGTTCAAAGCCGCAAAAAGCCCTCAGGATATACTTAAGGATATCTACGCACCAAAGAAAAAACACACAAAAGTTGTCAAACAGCAAAATAAATAGTAATATTTACAAACGCATATTGTCCTTGGTATTATATTAAATTTATAATCGTCAAGCCGGAAAAAAATTGTAATGTTTTAATAAAAAGAAAAGTTGTACATGTGTGTGTTTTTTTGAGTGTGTGAGGGTTCTTTGTGGTTTTTCCCAGAATTTGAAAATTAAAACTAAGTTCGCCCGAGAGCTATTCCCTTGACGAACTTTTGGCACAGTTCGACAGTTTGAATGTATGCCCCATTCCCATTCCCGGTACCCAAACGGAAGCCATTTGTGGTTTATGTCAAAGTTGTTGCAAAATGATTTTTTCCTAGAATTTTGTTTGTCACTAAAATAGAATGTGCCACCAACCGTATGGTTACTACGCCCCAGGTACTGTTTAGTTTTATGCACAAATACAGCACCAAAATAATGTCCTTAATTGCAGGCCCCCGTCGGCCATATTGCAATGCAGAGGTATTATCATAATGCCCACTGTGTAATTTTGTATAATTATATATTCGTAATGCTCGCATTAATTTTCAATTATAGTGAGTTTTTATTTCTGGCACACATTTCAATTTGCTTTGACATTATTTGCTAAAATATTTAATATCTCTTTATTTACCCTTGCACAAATTTTAAATCTTTTAAATCTCAAAGAGATTAAATTTGTATTATATAATCAAAAATGACACACAAAAATGATTGCTTTTGACTCTATTCGATTGAGTTCTTCATGCTTAGGAAAAAATGGTATGATAAATATTTAACTTTATTATTACAAATTTTCAGTTTCCTATTAAGTTGCAAGTTTGGAAGCAACACTAAATTCTAACAATACCTCCAATAAGAATCTCCCGATCTGAAGGACACATAGTGTAAGCAGGTAAATAAAAACAAGCTCTCCCGCAAATCTTGGAAGAAATCGGTAAATATCAAGATTCTGAAGAAGGGAAACCGACAAATAACTCTAACTGGAGGGGTATCTCTCTCTTGCCAACCATCATGAAAATTCTCAACCAGGTCAAACTTAGCCGTATTTCGAGCCACGCAACAACGTTCTACGTAGAAATCAAGCTGGCTTTCGGCCTCAAAGATCTTGAATTCATTTAATAAACTCAGTACGCATTATCGTAGAGCAATCCGAGGAATTCAACTCATCGTTATATTTTGTTTTCATAGACTTTCTCAAAGCGCTTGACACCTTCGCTAGGAAAGCAATATGGGTAGCACTTCGAATATCATAAAAGCGTCGTATACTCGATCCTTATGACGAGTTTTGCACGGCGGTCAACTAGGCGATCCTTTTGAATGCTATAGCGAAGTGAAGCAAGGATGCACAGTGAAGTAGCTGAATTGAATAGTTTTGGAATGAACTGGAAATTTAACCGTAAACTAGGAGATCTAGAATATGAGGATGATGTTATACTATTTTCCTCCCGTCATTTGGATCTACAAATCCATTTAGATAGATTGGGCTTAAAATCAAGTGGGCAAAAACGAAAAGTTTGCGGGTAAGCCCCCCTCTCGTACGCCTTTCGTAACCAGGAGCACCAGAGATCGGGAACTCCGCAGAGTGTGATTGAATGGTAAAATATGGTTAACTACTAGCAGAGTGCGGGATGTGACAGAGATTTGATTGCAGAATGGCTAGTGAAAAAAATTAGTAGGCTCCTTCGGCTTTCGTCCAAAATATCCATAAGTATAACCTCTTGACAGTTTGCAAATTTCTCGGCCTGAAAAACGTTTCCCCAGTCGGGAGGGCGGAATGAATACTTTGTAGAGAGGTCTTCGGAAAAGATGCCCGCTCCTTTGCCTTCTTTCATCTTTGAATCAGCGCCCTTAGTATCGACAACTTGCACATTGAAAACGTTGACGATCGTTTAGTAGGACAATTGGAAATGTCGTCTTCTAATCGATCATGGCATGATATATGTGAATTGGAAGAAATGCAAGGAATCAAATTAATTATCAATCTAATCGTACGCCCCAGGAACGTGAAGTTCGCAATGAACGTGAAAGAATTCGGTTAAGACAGACCCGTGAAGCGCGACACTCGACTAATCTAAAAATCTTATATTTTTCCAGATATGCTAACTAGAGTATTCAAAAAGTTTGGGCAGGACAACGTCTGCCGGGCTCACTAGTGATTTATATTTCGCGTTATTGCTCGAAGTTCGCTGACAGACTTGTTTGTGTCTCTCCTTATTGATCTCCGCAATGTAATTTTTGGACGTCCGCTGTTCCTTCTGCTCTGGTGGTTCCATTCATATGCTCTATGTGGCAATTCGTCGATAGGTTTTTGTAGGGTGTGCCCCAGCCAACCATACTTCCGCCTGAATATTTGTTCGTTACGAATCGTTGTTGCCCACCAAATTCTTATTATCTGCCGGAGACATCTGTTCACGTAGGTTTGCAGTTTTTGTGTAATTGCGGTAGTAACGCTTTTTTACATTTAAAGGCATCGAAAGCCTTTTCAAAGTCGATGAAGCTAAGATGGTGGATTGAGCTCAAACGATTGCTCAATAAATATTCGTATGGTCTTTATCCAGGCGGGATTGACCAGAACAAAACCCGTCTTAATTACGTCGAATTAAATTGTTAAGTGGCTCAGCGATATGGTTCAAAATTATTTTTATGAAAATTTTGTTGATTGTCGGCAACTTTTTTAGGGACCTTAGGTAGGCAGGTAGGTAGGTAGAAGGGGCTGCCATTCCGACACACCTAGGCCTTTGAATGGCCCGTTATGATGCCACTTGAGTCAGCCCTTTATTCTACTGTATCCTCTTTGAACTAACCTGGCGATTAATCTTATTTATTCTGATTTCTGCAATTTCAGTAATGTTCCCAAAAGTTTCGAAGCCCAGTGTATTCAGTCTCCTCTTGCATAGTGTCATGCATCCACACAGGAGGTTCTGCACTGTTTCCTCCTCTTCTGCTTCCTGACAGCTTCTGCAGGGACCATGTCTGCTTTTTTCCACTCTGTCGCCATATGTTCCGTGTTCCACACCTCGTCGAATAAAGGATGCAGCTTTAGAGACATTGCTTCCGGGATTGCCTTAAAAACTTCAGCATATTTCTTCAATAGATCTGCTGGGATTGCGCCGTCTAATATGTAGCAACTCGACATTGTTTTCATCGAGAATTATGTTAAGCGTTCGATCAAAATACCTTTTCCACTCTGCCATCTGTTTGTCTGCATTTGTTACCAATTTAAATTGTAGTTGCTTATAATTCACATCAGACAGCTACCGTTGAAGGGACTTCATTTCGGCCATATGCTCCATCCTTAATTCACAACTAATTAAACTTTTGGCTCTAATCTGCCCAAGCCCACGGATATTTATAATACGCATACACATTACGCATACGAATTACGTATACGCCAAATGTCGGTGTGACCAGGTTAATTGAATATTGTTGCGCAATTGTTATAATGATATTATTATGACAATGTTTTGTTAGCAAAATAATGCGTAATACGTATACGTAATATGTTATACATATTGCGTAATCTTTTTAATCTTTTGATTGGGTTTGTATTAAGTAAATTTCTTGGAAGCCTGTTTTTGTATCTGGCTAATCGCTCATTATATCTGCTTACACGTTTACTAAGTTGAGTGTCCATGCTATCCAGATTGAGTTCATGGTGCAAGGTCGAATTCCTTAATCCGAATCGCAACCAGTAATAAGGCGCAACGCCTTATATTAGAATGTCAGTATACGTAAGCGATTCGAGCTATACCCCAAATCTGGATAGCATATCCCCAAGTGGGTGACACTATTGTGTTATATATCGCTCTTTTGCATCGTAGAGGAAGAGGTCCTTTTTTATTCAGCAGCCAATTCATTCTAATCATTTTAAAGCAACAACTTTTGATCGTTTGGTTAATATGGGATCAAAATGTTAGCCGCTAGTCGAGTATCACTCCAAGATTTTTCGCTTTACTTTCAATATTAAGGGTCTGGCTATCTAGCCATACTGCGGGTAGAATGTATAAAACCGACTGACATTTGGTCGGACTTAAGGTAATATTCCACCAGCGAGTCCAGCTCTCAAGCAGATGGATGTACTCTTGTATCCCGTCAGCTACTTCATACTCGCAGGAAGATGTGTAAAATATTGCCAGGTCGTCAGCGTATGAAGCGATAAGCATTTTGTCGCTTACAATAGCCTGCCATAACTCCATTGGGGTATGGATATCAGCAGTGTCCAGACTGTAAAGAAGCGGCCCAAGCACGCTTTCTTGAGGTACTCCAGCTCTCATCAGCATGACAAAGGAAAGCGCGTTTTAGATGTTCTTGGAATATTCTGTCCTCAAGGTATGATCGCAATATACTAAAGTAAGAAGCAGGAAGCAACGTCGTAATTTTAGCCAGAAGATCGATCAGCCAAACTTACTTAAACGCCTGTTTGAAGTCGGGAAATACCCCAAAACAGTATTCTTCGTTGTCGAAAGCTTTAAGAATGTGATTAGTCACTCTATTTACCTGCTCGACGGTGACGTGTCCTTCCCAAAATCCAAATTGATAGTCGGGTAAATAATTCTTATGTTCATTGATCCTTTTAGCTATCAACGTCACCCAAACTTTGGCAAGGGTGGTCCTCCCCACTTGTTGGACTTGTTGCATAGTAGGATTCTGGGTCCGACTTATCTATTCCAGGTTTCCTGAGCTATTTTCCATTGGGCAACGAAATGTTGGGTTCTTATTATTGCATTAAAAATCAGCGTAATAAAAAGAAGAACTTTCCTTGGCAAAAGTCGAAAAGTAGCAAGACATATTCTGTCATGACCTGGGACCTTTGACTTAGGAAGCTTTGTTATATATTCTTCAATCTCATCTCATCGGATGGGAAGAACAGACTACGTCATTTGGAGTGGTGTGTCAATGATGCTGAGAGTTTGTCTTATTTCTTCATCAGTGGCCAGTTTAAAAGACGTAAATTGCTCTTCGAGGTGCTGAGCAAATGTATCCTCTTGTTCCTCTGTCTTTGAGCAGTAAGTACCATCATGACGCCTTAGAAGAACAATTCGATAGGATAGTCTTTTTATGCTTTTGGTCACATTCCATAGGTTATAACCAGTATCAAGTTTAGAGTCCAGAGCCACTATTCTTCTATCGAATGAGTTCTGTCTGTCTGAAATGCCACTTTAAGTTCCCTTTCAACCTTTTTCCAGACAGACTTGTCTGCAGGGTGAAGGGTGGTCGGAGTCGTCGCTTCTTAGAGAGAAGTGGAACTGGCTCAGGAGTTAGCTGGTTACCTCTTTAGTCTGTCTGACAACAACTGGTTTAAGATTGACTGCAGCTGCCGTGAAATGAATTTTTGCCGTTATTAGGTCAACCGCGTGTTCTTCATCTCGACCAGAGCATATCTCCATCTCTTCTTAGATAGACGTCGAACTAGCTCAAGAGTTAGCTGGTTACCGACGTCATCCTGTCTGGCAACTACTGTCTTAGGATTGGCTGCAACTGCCACAGAATGGATTTTTGCCGAAATTAGGTCAACCGCGTGTTCTACATCTCGAGCAGAGCATATCTCCATCTCTTTGTGGATCGAGTTTTCCAATGTACTTCGGAAGACTTCTAAGTCGGTCTTCTGGCTGATAAGTCATTGCACACCTTGAAGGAGCGTAGGTGTTGTGTGAAGGGTGATGATCAGCCCAAGGTGATCACTTAGAAGGTCCCAAGTGTCTGAAATAGTGAGGAGCTGATCCGGTACAGCTTGGTAGATCGCAAAATCCAGGCAGGAGGGAAGGCAGCTTGAGTTGCTGGGATATCTTGTAGGTGATCCAGTTGCTGACATCTTAGCTTTTCTAGAAGTCAAACTGTTAGCTAGTACCTTCCCTCTTTTGTCGCACCTTGTGTCTCCCCAGAGCCAGTGCTTAGCATTCCAGTCTCAACCTATTAATAACATTCTTCCTGCAGAGTTAAAGATGTTGTTAAAATCTGCTTCCTCAACGTTTGTTGATGGGCGGCCATAAAAAGCACCGAAGACGATTTTACCATGGACAGTATCAATGGATGAGAACTGTAATGCATTACAGACTTGATTGTGTTGCTACTAAAATAAAATATACAATAATATGGAATACCTTAAAGTCGACTTTGTAATACCCTGTACCGTCACAATGTAAACAAATCCGGCAAGCTCTTCTTACCAGCATTCAGATTACTTTTATTCCGCAAAATATTTTCTTACCTACTTAAGCGCGCTTAAAAATAAAAGTTGAACTTTAAAAAAGTTGTTATTTATAGTCCTTAATCCGTTTTAGTATCTAAGTTAAATCCAAATACGCTAAAAGTTTTGGTTTTTTTTTTTTTGTCGTAAGCTTGTTCTAATGGCATTGGAATTGGTTTATGGTTGAATCTTGAAACTTGAAAACTATTTCGCCGCGCAGTAAAAGGTGAACACTAAATGGAAAACTTTGCACTCGTAACCGAAAAAGCGATGACTAAATATCGTGCAGAAGTTTTCAGCAAAGTGCATTAAAAAGTTCCACGAACATCTACCAGGAGAGTTTCAGCAGCAGCGGCAAAAGTTACAAGTAAATAGATCGTAAGTAATTAAGTGCAGTTTGTGCCACACAGACATTACGTATACGCAATATCAATCATGAAAAATATTACACATAATTGATTATAATGAATTGGTTTATATTGTTATGACAGCTGCTGGCGTTTCTTTTATGGTTTGTTTGTTTCGTTGTTGCAATTGTGAATGAAATTGCAAATGAATGCAATGCAGTCAAAATGCAACTCTACGGAATATATTTACAGTCTCGCACAAAAGTATGCTATTTATTTTAATGCATATGTGTGGTAGGGTGGTGGAACACAAACATCATGGCGGAAAAATGCAGCTTGACAGCATCGAAATTGCATTTCCGTAATGAAATGCACTCAATGAATGTCAGAAAAGCTTTCAAAATTGGACTTTATGAGGTGGCCAAAGCAAACAACGAAATAATGTCTATCAATAAAAATAGAAAGCACCATAATTGTTTCACAAAATATTTATTTTTCTCAAAAAGACAGTCGATGATTAGTTTTAACTAATTTTTTGAAGTGGTCTGTGTGTGTTAGCGAAATACCCTAACACAAAAAAAATGCCGTATGTTAAAGTTGGGCGCGGACGACCTTGGGATACCCTGTACCACAACCTTGCAATAAAATCCCGATATTGCATAACAATATCAAAGACATTCGATTGCCAAATTGAGTTACTTTATAAACAACCAAAATCAGACGAATTTTGAACCAAAAATGTTTTTTTGACTGATACTTCCTATGGGAGCTATATGATATAGTCAACCGATTTAAGTCCGTAGTCCAAAGTCCTAAGTTCCACAGTCTTCAGAAAGATAAGATTTGAAAAAAGTGATTTGAAGAAAATGTGATTGGAAAAGAATTAAATATATATATTTTTTTTTTATATCGCCTTCAATTTTTATGATGGCTGCTGGTATTGCTGGAAAAAAAAATGATTAAGCGAATAAAACGAATATTCATTTGTACATCCATTTTAAAAAGTTATAATGTTTATCATGGCTGCGTGCCAAGATACCTAACCCATTAAAGGTCAAATGAAACCTACAAATATTTTTTTCAAATTTTGTTTATTTTCATAATAAAGTAAGTACAAAGGAAAACTTAAATAAAGAAAAATGTGGAAATATTAGATTTTCACGAAAATATAGGGGTGTACTCAATCGAGTACACTGACCGCCTAAGTATGAAAATTTTCATAACACGCGTTTTGAACACAAAGTGTTTTGAGGCACTTCTTGCATTGCCAACGCACTCTTGAACTGCGTCTCAATTATGCGGGGATAATGTCCAACTCCATCTTGAGGCAGCCCTTCGACAACTGATGAAGTTTGCCATGATTTTCTTTGTATGTGTGACTTTGGAACATGAGCTGATCCATAGGATTATCTTTACACATTAAATTCTTAACGCCAGACATTAGAAACAGCCATATCTATCATATACAATGTATATTATATCCATCACCACTTTTTACCGTGAACAGCAATTCTATATAATGAGAAATACTGGTCAAGTTCATCTACACCTCCCATATTTGTATTATAAGTTTTTAACAGACGTGGTATGGCTACGTCTATCTTCTCCTTTTGATTGGACACCAGCGTTTGACAATTCCGAGAGTTTCGATGGTATCGTATTTAGTTGCCATGGTACATACACTATTGTCCTTCCATCTAACCAGTAATATTTCACCTTTCTTGTCAAATCTGCAGTCGTAAGTTGCACGATCTAACTTTTTCATTTCCTTTGTTCTTTTCAAGGGACAATTTTTGGTCCTATTTTCTCTTGTTTTGGTTAGCATATAGTCGGCTATTGGATATGATTATTGACATAATAGCATTATCCATTATCTTTTCAAATATTTATACAGGGTTGAGGCCCTTTAGTTATTTACCAATAGCACTTTTCTTATCAGAGTCTTCTGTTGAACTCTGAAAAGAATATCAAGGGGTACATTTGCGCCAGATTGGGTTCGGACTCCAAGAAGATTGTCGGGTAGCATCAAGTTTTTTTTGTTTTGACACAAGGGGTTCATCGTCACTGTCACTGTGCATAGAATCCTCGCTACCATTATCCTCTCGATTGCTAAATACCTCAATAGTACCAGGTACGTCTTGTCTTCATCGGCACCCTCCTGTTTATCAGTCAATGCACTTGGATCAGGTGGTATGGTTCGCTATCCTGTTACACAGCTTCGATAGCTTCCTGAAGCCCACGGTAACTAGTATGAGCTGTAAAACGCTGTTTCTTCATTGCAAGTATCTGACGAAAATAACAGTTATTTTAGTTACGTATGTTGTCAGTGTACTCAACTGAGTACAGTTACATTTAGAAGATTCTAGTTTTATTTTAGTAATATGTAATTTATTTAACAGTTTTTAATATCTTTCTTTTACATCTAATGCATCGAAATAAATCGAAATAAAACACTTAGAAGTACTAATTACTAGAAAAAATCTAAAATCATGAACTTACCTCGATGACGTTACCGTACCACAACTTTAAATGACACTTTTTAATAAAAAATGTCGCACTACCCACTTATTATTAATGAGTACACTTAAAGGGTCTTTAATGAAGTAAAATATTAAAGTACCCCACGCACACTTAAGGAGTTCTGGAATTTATGCCAAGAAATATAGGTGTACTCAAATGAGTACAGTGACAGTGTTAAAGTCAAAGGACTTCATTTTATTTACTATTTGCTTAAAGATACAACCAGTTAGAAAAAAGTATCTTAAGTTCTTGCGCAGCACATTTAAAGAAACTTTCACCCAAAAATTATATACATATATTTATTTTCGCTATCTTCTAGTATTTATAAAGTATGTTTGTGCAACTAGTTTGTTTGGGGATTGTGGCTCCCGAGAATCCTCTTAGCGCTAATGGACTCGTCTATAAAAACAACTCATTTAATTTTCACAGTCAGCTCTAAGTATATATATATATATCTATATAGTATATGTCTGTATGTGGAAAAGTTTTCATCATTCAAGTTTCTAACTAGCTGAATAAATAAATTGCAACTGAAAGTAACAGCAGTGAAATAAAAGTGCCTGATCACACTTACTATATACTATATATACTATATATATATATAAAACTTGTACGCTTATGTAAACAAAGATACACGCATACTCAAACAAACTTTTATATTTACACATGTTTATGTGTATACAAACTTGTGTACTTTTACGTTTAAGCTCCATTAAAGCCAACATTTTGTTGCTTACTGTAAACTTTAAAATAGTTATTACTTAGGTGTAAATTATTTTCTGGCCCAAAGGCATTTTGGACAAAATAGCTATAAAAACTTAATATATTCAAATATAAATACTTGATGGTTGAAATTGAATAAATTAAGAATTTAATAACAATGAAGAGTAAAATTCGGTTATCAAATTAAATTATTTAATTTTCAAAACGTCACTTAAATATTAGCCATAAATAAAATATGAAGTTAATTTGAAATTGGAATGGCTATTTAAGTTAATAAACTTAGCACCTGATTGACTGATTGATAAATTTTATTAATAATGCATATAAGTCTTGCTCTGACCCAGTAAGAAGGTCAATTGAAGTTGGCCACGTGACATATACGTAACATTTGACTGTGTGGCCAGCTTAAATTCGGTTAAAATGTTGTGCAGCATAAAACATGGAAAAGTTTGCCGCCATAAATTATTTCCGACATTCTGGAGCACTTATAGGTGCTGGGGGACTAGAAGTTAGGTAAAGTTATACAAGCAAATAAATGTTAGCTTTTATATACAGGACTACTAGCTGTATGTATGGAAATAATGTATATTATATATATAGGATTGCGTGTTTGCATTCCACTTCGGCGCGTAGGTGCTAATTATTTAAGTCGATCCTTATTTTAATCACTACCATTGCTGGCAAAGGACTCGGGCCTTTTATGATATTTTCTTTAATAAAAAAATGCCCAATTTTTTTGGACCCTCAATTTTCTCTGAATGGGCGGAACTATACAAATTATCATATAGTTTAAGTATTAAAATGCGCAAAAGTAATTTTTTTCCCAAAAAAAAAAGTGTACAGAATATCCGACCGTTGCACTTTGGGCCCAGATTCTCATATTTTGGCCAAAAATCTGGCATTTCCATAATAATTTGTTAAGAGTGATGAAATTTTGCACACGTGTTTGTAAAAGATTGAATTATTTTTCTGAGAAGTTTGAGCCTCCTCAGAGGCTTAAGGTATAGAAAATCGAGAGCGAAATTGGAAAACGACAAAAAAAATGTTTACTTAATAAAATAAATCTGTTAATTGGACCATATTTCACATAGAGGTAGATATGAGCTCCACAGGGTCCGGCACTCGAAGTGTAACCAAATTCAGACCGCTCGCGCAGCTGACGCACGGGCATCAGCTGTCTGTAAGTTAGCTAAATGACAGTTTAGAGTATTGTTTACAAGCGCACCAAAGCATTTTGCCGTAAGTAAACGCGAAAAAAAAATCAGTAATGGATTTCAAACGTAATAGTTTAGTTGCATTATATTTAGCTGGAAAATCACAACCAGCGATTGTTCGTGGGCTCGAACACCTTAAAGTAAATAAAGTTTTCGTTTATCGCACCATAACTGGTTACAATGATACTGGTAGCATCGCAAAACGTCATGGAGGTGGCCATCAAAAGACTGCAACGTCACGTGAGATGGTTCAAAAAGTGAAGAAGCGACTTGAGCGAAATCCCCGACGAAGTGCCAATCAAATGGCGAAAGAACTGAAAATATCTGACCGTAGCATCTGTCGCATACTGAAAAATGATCTCAAGGTCAAGCCTTACAAGATCCAAAAGGCACATGATCTCACACCGAAGCAGCAACAAGTCAGACTTGAGAGAGCGAAGGAGTTGCTTCGCTTGGCCGAAAGCGGTCAATTGCCGAACATTGTGTTTTCTGACGAGAAAATTTTTACAATTGAGCAATTCGTAAACTCTCAAAACGATAGGGTTTACTTGAGGGACCGTTCATACGAGAATTTGAGTCATCGATTGGCCACCAGGAGGCAGCACCCGCCACAGATAATGGTTTGGGTCGCTGTAACCGCAGGTGGGCGCTCTCCAATCATTTTCATCGAGCCTGGCGTCAAGGATAATGCGCAATATTATCGGGAAAGTATTCTGGAGGTTGCTTTGAAGCCGTGGGCAGACAAACATTTCGGTGGCTGACCATGGACGTTTCAACAGGACTCGGCACCGTCTCACAAAGCTCGAGTGAACCAAGAATGGCTGAAAAACAACGTTACGAACTTCATAACGTCCACACAATGGCTCTCGAATTCACCAGACGCGAATCCGATGGATTATTCTCTTTGGGCCATTTTGGAGAGCAAGGTCCGAACTAAAAGATACAACAGTCTCGAGGCCCGGAAAAAAGCCATTGTCCACGAGTGGGCCAAAATACCTGCAAGTCACATTCGGGCAGCTTGCGATTCATTTTTGGACCGTCTCAAGGCCATAGTGAAGGCAAAAGGTGGCCATATTCAGCGAAAGTAAATTGTTTCTAAATTTCTATATTGAAAATAGAGTTTCAACCCAAAATATTGAATGTTTTGGAGTGATAGAACTAAAGGTTAGGTTAAGTTATGGTGGCGTTTCGGACTGACGTCCCAACTCACTTAGGCCAAGAATAGGCTTACAGTGAGCCATTTCACCACTCTTCCCCACTTAAGAGGTCCCCTGTATGAGTTGAGATAGCCATCTGGCACTCTATATAAGCCCTAAGAGGCATTTTGGACTCTGTTCGGAGAGCTGAGATAACTCATCAATAAAGTGTGACTTTAGGAACCGGAATGTTTTCCTGCCCAGCCCTGGGCAATGACAGAAAAAGGGTTCCACTATCTTCAGCTCCTCCTTATCGCCACATCTTCTACAGAGGTCCTGGTGGGGAACATTCAACCTGGATATGTGATTTCCCACCAACCAGTGTCCTGTGATAGTACGGATAGCAGTTGAGCACCGGGCTCTTTTCAGACAGCAAAGTTCCTTTGCACATTTCATATTCATATTCTCAGCTTGCAGCTGGCCATGGGTACACCCAGGCCCTCCTAGTCTTGAAGGAGGATGCTGGTAGTTCCTTGTCTAGCCAGTTCATCCATAATACAGTTTCCCTCGATGTCCCTGAATTGAAAACTGCTCCGCCATCTCCTCTACAGATAAGGGGCAGTTATTCACTGACTTCATGTACTAAGTCATCGAAGCTAGGGACTTAATAGCCGCCTGGCTGTCCGAGTAGAAACAGATGTTCTTATTCCGTACTTGAAGGTTTCCTATTGTTGTCAAGGTCTCCTGGATTGCAGTTGAGTTCCGCAACATAGACAACTCCGCCTACACGGTCGTCTAGCTTGGAACCATCCGTGTATATCTTTATCGAACCAGCTGGGCCTGGTACACCTATATTACACTCCTCCCAGGTTGGAATATGGGTTCTGAAATTTTAAATGATAAAAAAGTCAACACAATTTTTCTAACGACTCGAATGTATTTATTTTTTTGTTCTATACGATAAGATCAACTGTTCTTAGTTGTACTTCGTCAATAAATAAATATAAAAAAATCTGGCTACGCGTTGGCTGCCGCCTTGTCTCTTTGGCATATAACATATTTGTTTCATTCTAAAACT
>JBAMAX010001202.1:0-38000 GCA_037043745.1 Chymomyza amoena
GATTTTATAAGCGACAAACTGATCCAAGTGTGCTTTGCAGGCTTCTACGGAATTTAAATTTACAACATTAAGAGACTTTAGCAGAACTCGAAACAAATGCGAATCTGAGGGTACAAGGTCCGGGCTATATGGTAGATGCATTAAAACTTACCAGCCAAGCTCTCTCTGTTTCTGCGGGCTCATCAAAGACGTGTGTGTTTTGTGGTTCGATTGCGACCATTTTAGAGAATAGAATCAATCGTTTGACCAGGTTTTAAAAGCTCATAATGATCAATCCCTTTAAAATCAGACCATTACTTATCTTGGTGCCAATCCTGGCTTTGCTATCGTTTGCAACTTCATCTTGCTTCGACCATCTCTTTCATCTTTAACATCAAAATTATCAGATCGAAAGCGAGCAAAGCACTTTGTTGCTGTTTTTCTGATACCAACATCGTCTCCGTAAACTTCACAAGTTTTTTCAGCCTTAAATAAGCTATCTCATTAAGCGCAAAATTAATTTTTCAAGATCAGTCATTTTAGTTCATACTTGCTTAAAATTTTAACCACAAATAAACTTAATTTTTGCCACCATTAGCAGGGTTCCGGTTCAGTTGGCTGAAACCCTCGGATCTTGTCAATTTTCATGGTATTTTATATTGGAACTGCTTTTATAAAGCAGATTTCTCTCTTAAAATTAAATATAAAGATTTGTTCTTCTGTTAAAAGTGGTTTAAAAAGCCAATAGGATTGTTTGTTCTGCACAATAAATTTGCACAAAATCAACAAATAATTATATTTTGAGATTTTATTTTGTTTACAAAAAAAATATTTAACCAAACGCTAAAAACGTCATTTCAGTAGGGCGTGCTTAAAATTCATAACCGGCTAAAGCTGCAGTTTCATTTGTTTCAGTTCAGGGTTGCCCTGATTGTGTGTGTGTGTGTTAAGAGACGAGATCGGTTCAACCGATCATACATAATATACCGCTTCGCGCACCCCCTCTCATAAACGAGATCGGTTCAACCGATCATACATAATATACCGCGTCACGCACCCCCTCATACACCCTCTGATGGTACCCTATCACTCTGAGGTTTAGAACCGTAAAGGTTGGCAACCAAATAGGAGGGGGTTTTTAGTCGGTAGGCGCAGAATGCGAATCCGACACTACCCTCCCCGGGTGTCTTTCTGAAGATTTCCCCCCTCCTACTATCCAATAAAAAAAAAAAAAAAAAAAAAGTATTATTTTATTTTATTTTTAATCCATTATTATAATGTTCGTGTTCTGACAATTCCTTTTGTAGCATTTTATTGGTTCCTCATTTCTTTGTCCCTTTTTATCAAAGAGGAAAACGTTTTTTGGAAATGGCCGTCAATATTAGCCACTTGGTTGTAAGATTTTGCAGGTTTTGTGGATAATAAAAGTTGGGTGGGATGCAATTTACGATGTTCGCAGATCTAGCCGCGTTGGCTATTTAGCAATATATTTTTTTATTAGTAGTTTTAAAATTGCAGTTAGGATATGCTCAATTTTGTTGAAAATAAAAATATACGAATCAAATGTAATTATCAAAATAAAAAATCCAACAACTGACCCACCCCATACGTTCATACAGACACATCATTTTTTCTTTATCCATATTTGGTGTCAAAATTTTTAATATGTTAGTTACACTATTCATAACTCAAGAACGGATGAACGGATTTGGCTGAAAATTGGAGGAAAGGTAGTTTAGAACCAGGAGACGGACATAGGATACTTTTCACTATAAAACGTGGTATAACAAAAACGCATTTGACATGGAAGAAAAAATCGCAAAAGTAATTTTGTCTATGGTTTAGTAGAGAATGGGATAATATAAATTTTGTAAGAAATATGTAATCATCAGTAATTTGTATTCTCATTGAATAATCATTAACAATGCCGCGACCAAGACGATCAAATCTTTCGCGACAAAGCCGTAATACAAGAAGGATATGAAACATTGCGAATGAAATGACTGAAGAAGCACAAGGAATTGCCCGTAAAGATTCTGCTGATTTCCGCCAAACACTGCCAGTAATTCCAAGATCAACGGCTGCCGACGAAATAAACGCTGGAGTCAAATCATCGAATCTATGGCGCCATGTGAAGAAACTTCAGCTGGCAACAAACATGAGAATTGCATTACCTAATGATACATCTGCTGAAGATTTCTCCGAGTAATTATCTCCGAGCTGACTATCGGTAATGGTCGAGTACCGGTCGCCGAATCGAGCCAATTGATTTCATTACCTCAGAATTTCTGTTACTTTGCCTCATCGGAAGACGTACTTATCAATGAGTTTTGAATTACTTTGTAGTTCTCCTTAAATTGGGTATTATATTTATACTGAAAAATCTTGCGGAAGTAACTTGGGTTCAAAACCAATGTAGGGCAGGACAACGTCTGCCGGGCTTACTATTATAATATAAAAATAAAATAAAAGCTTAAGCCATTTTCTTCCCCTGCTGCGTGCACTCAAAATCAGTTTAATAAACTCTTGTGTGCATAAGGTATCGGAAAAACTTATTTTTGGTTTTAAAGGAATATATTTGGGCTTTCTATTTCCCCTTATTCCGAACACCTGCAAAACACTCCTGATTTTCGATAAATTTTGAATTGTAAAGTAGTAGTTATGGCATTCTTTAACAATCCTGGAGCAGATGCTCCAAAGTCATAATGCCTTAATAGCAGCTTGGCTACCTGAGTAAATACAGATGTTTGCACCCCTAGCTCCCTTGGAAAGGATACTAAGGGCGCAGATCGCAATGACATGAATCTCTCCTTAAAAGACACTGGGCCAGATGCCCATTACCTCTGTTAAACGCTATAAAAAAAAAGTTTAAAATTAGCTTAGCAAGAATTTCTTTAGGTGTATTCCAGAATCCTGTTATGTGGCCATACTTATAATGACCCATTATTTTTTGACAATCTGATCGTCATTTAAATAAGGCATTCACTGCATTCTTCTTCTTCTTCTTATGTGGCCGTAACAACCCGATTACCGGGTTAAAACATCACTCCAGGCGCCTCTGCATTGCGCGCACCTTCTCCAGTTTGTCACACCGAGCGAAGACAGGGCCCCTTCCACTTGGTCTTTCCAACGCAGACACGGTCGTCCTCTCCGCCGGCGGCCGCTGACTACCGCATCGAACACACGTCTAGCTGGAGCATCCTCGTCCATCCTAGCGACATGTCCGAGCCAGCGAAGCCGCTGGATGTTGATCCGCTGAGCAACGTCCATGTCGTTGAAGAGCTCATACAGCTCCTGGTTGGTGCGGATGCGGTAGTCATCGCCAACTCGAATAGGACTAAAGATCTTGCGCAGTACTTTCCTCTCGAAAACTCCCAAGGCAGCTGCATCAGTTAACGACACGGTCCAGGCTTCCGCGCCGTAAAGAAGCACTGAAGTGCCTTGTAGAGTGATAGCTTTGTCGCGCGAGAGAGGTCTCTACTACTCAATTGCCTATAGAGACCGAAATAGCACCTGTTGGCAAAAGTTATTCTGCGCTTGATCTCCAGGCTGACATCGTTGTCGGTGGTAACGGCGGTGCCAAGGTAGATGAATTCCTTGACAACATCGTAAGTATAGCTGTCAGCCGTAATCTGGGACCCAAGCCGCCGCACGTCCCTACTTGACGACAGCATATACTTCGTTTTGCCCTCATTTACCGCCAGACCCATTTTCGCCGACTCCCGTTCGATAGCACTGAAGGCCGCGGTGACATCTCGCTTGGTACGCCCAATAATGTCGAAGTCGTCGGCGTACGCAAGGAGCTGGACACTCTTGTAGGAGATAGTGCCAGTGCGATGTACGCCGGCCTTCCGCAGAACGCTCTCCATGACGAAGTTGAAGAGGTCGCATGATAAGGGGTCGCCTTGTCTGAAACCTCGCACGGTATTAAAAGGCCCGGATAGGATTCACTGCATTAAGCTTAATAAATTGATGGGCCTTAATTCATAACTTACCCGCTCAGTAGGGTATATGAATATGGAATATGTTTTTAAAGATCTTTCTAAGTTTTTGCAAATACGACACGGCCACAAAAAAAAATGGCGGACGTAAAGTCGGGCGCGGACGACTTTAGGATACCCTGTACCACTAGCTTGTAATAAAGTCCGATTTCTTCACAAAAAACTGACCGATCGTTCCTATGGGAGCTATATGATATAGTCAACCGATTTCAATTAAATTTGACACAGTGCTTAAATACTTTAAAAAAGATATGAATGCCCAATTTATTTCAAATATCTTTACAAACAAACAAAACACATCGAATTTTGTATAAAAAACGTGTTTATGGACCGATTGGTCCTATGGGAGCTATATGATCTAGTCAAACGATTTGGATTAAATTTGGTATAGTGCTTAGGAACTATAAAATACTCACGAATGTCAAATTTGGTCCAATATCTTAACAAACAAACGAAACACAACAAATTTTGTTAAAAAATCGATTTTTTGGAAGATCGGACCTATGGGAGCTATAATGATATAGTCAACCGATTTTGTTCAAATTTGGCACATTGCTTAACTGGTCTAAAAAATTTCCAAACGTTAAATCTGGTTAGGATATCTTTATTAAAAAACAAAATATAGCGAATTTTCTTTAAAAAATGGCGGACGTAAAGTCGGGCGCGGACGACTTTAGGATACCCTGTACCACTAGCTTGTAATAAAGTCCGATTTCTTCACAAAAAACCAAATAGAGAAGAATTTTTAAGCAAACATTTTTTTTTTGACCGATCGTTCCTATGGGAGCTATATGATATAGTCAGCCGATTTCAATAAAATTTGACACAGTGCTTAAATACCTTAAAACAGATATGAATGCCAAATTTATTTCAAATATCTTTACAAACAAACAAAACACATCGAATTTTGTATAAAAAACGTGTTTTTGGACCGATTGGTCCCTATGGGAGCTATATGATCTAGTCAAAACGATTTGGATTAAATTTAGTACAGTGCTTAGGAACTATAAAACACTCACGAATGTCAAATTTGGTCCCAATATCTTAACAAACAAACGAAACACAGCAAATTTTGTTAAAAAATCGATTTTTTGGAAGATCGGACCTATGGGAGCTATATGATATAGTCAAGCGATTTTGTTCAAATTTGGCACATTGCTTGAGTGGTCTAAAAAATTTCCAAACGCCAAATCTGGTTAGGATATCTTTATTAAACAACGAAATATAGCGAATTTTTCTTTAAAAAAGTTATTTTGGCCGATCGGTCCTATGGGAGCTATATGATATAGTCAACCGATTTCGATCAAATTTGGTACAGTGATTGGGAACTATAAAAAACTTTCGAATACCAAATTTCGTTACGATATCTTCATAAACAAATAAATTATTCATCTAAAACGCTTTTTTTTGTCGAGGTCGTCTCAAACACCCCCATGGGAGCTATATAATTTATCCCCGATATCAAAAAAATAAAATAAACTTGCCTCCTATGGAATAATATGGGATCTAATGTGAAAGTTTGGTAACTCTAGCTCTTACCATCTCTGAGATCTAGGCGTTCACACGGACGGACAGACGGACGGACAGACGGACAGACGGACATGGGTATATCGACTTCTCTATTCACCCTGATCATATATTAGGTAACTTTGGGGTGTCTCCGACGTCTCCTTCTATATGTTACATACATTTTCGGCTTGCACAAACTTAATATACCCTTGGACCATACGGTACAGGGTATAAAAAGTTATTTTGGCCGATCGGTCCTATGGGAGCTATAGGATATAGTCAACCGATTTCGATCAAATTTGGTACGGTGATTGGGAACTATAAAAAATTTTCGAATACCAAATTTCGTTACGATATCTTCATAAACAAACAAATTATGCATCTAAAACGCTTTTTTTTGTCGAGGTCGTCTCAAACACCCCCATGGGAGCTATATAATTTATCCCCGATATCAAAAAATATAAATAAACTTGTCTCCTATGGAATAATATGGGATCTAATGTGAAAGGTTGGTAACTCTAGCTCTTACCATCTCTGAGATCTAGGCGTTCACACGGACGGACAGACGGACGGACGGACAGACGGACATGGGTATATCGACTTCTCTATTCACCCTGCTCATATTTTAGGTAACTTTGGGGTGTCTCCGATGTCTCCTTCTGTATGTTACATACATTTTCGGCTTGCACAAACTTAATATACCCTTGGTACCATACGGTACAGGGTATAAAAATGGAAATAGTGGCCAGAATAGTCAGTATGAGGGTTGTAAAATAATCTCAAATCACTTTATAAAAAATTTTATTTCGAGCTCTCATATCCAACAATGTTTCTACAGCAATTTTGGGCTACATCTAAATACGAGGTCCCCAAAAAAAAAAAAAACAGAATTTCAGGATTCTGACAACCTCTAAAAGCTCATGTCTCTTTTGGAGCTAATGACGGAATCTTGCCGTGCTGGGGCTTTTGCAGTTTATTATCTTCCCTGTTTATCTGAAGGTGGACTTTTTTGCATGCCTGTTAAATCTTTATAGCCGGAGCATCCTGAATATTATAAGGGCTTCGCTTTTCTTACGAGGAGACGCGCTTCCTTTGTTTGTCTCTTTTCAATTGTTTGCAGTAAATTTAAATTTTCCCTGATCATTCAGATTATATTGGTCACTATGGTATAAAGATTTGCATCTGAATGTTACGTACCAACATAATATAGCCATGATCTAAGAGCATGCTGGGCATAGAAACGACAGTGGAGATACCAAATTTAATGTTTTCCTGAAGCATGCACAATCGAACCCAAATTAACGACATAATTGAAGAAAAGTTTGATTATGTGACGTCACTTGTTGAAGTTCCTCTCCGCCAAAGCAAAAAGAAACGCTTTCGGCCATCTTGTTTCTTAAATGCATGGCCTGCTCTTAAATATTTAGCAAAATATTTTCCATGTTTATTGTTTAAACAAATACCTTGGCAAGCAGTTTGTTATTTAAATAATTCCCATTTAAATACTTTGAAAATATTTGGCATAAAAACATTTCTCATAATTTATGATAAAGTACTTAATTCAATTAAATCCAAAATGAATATTTATTTTGTAGTAAGCCAAGTGTTGCAGTTGGCCAGGTTAAGTATTCACAATGGCTTAAAGCTCTGCTAAACAATTTGGATTTAAACATTGCAATGTCAATGGGCAATAATCCATACTATATAATATACAAAGTAAAATATGCACAATCATTGCATAGAGTAAATATGTTCTGTTGCAAAATATAATTGTATAAATACAGTTAGTTAAGCTTTAATTAACAGCAAAAATTTGTTAAATTTTTTATTTTTTTTGTAATCAATTAAAAGTATAAACTTTTGTTAAAAAATTAGCAAAATTCCATTATTTCAAGTTATTCAAAATAAAAAAAAAATACAATTCACTCATTGAAAAAAAATTAATAATAAATATAAATATGTTTTAAATAAATATTATATGGATAGCGACCGCACTGCGGACCAATGTGATGCGTGGGGATTACGAGCAGTTTGGAGATTCGGATGCAGGCCAGTTTCAAACTGTGTGTGATATATTTTTTTGATTAAAGCTAAATTATTTTTAGACTTGAATCAGCATTTGACTCCGTCTGCAAAAAAAAAAAATAAATATAAATTAAATTAAAAAAGTATTATTTAAAAGGCCTATGTCAGAGTTGATAAACAAAAATTTATTAGTTGCTATGTCAACTATAAGATTAAATAAAAATAAACTCCATGAAATTCTCAGAACTGCGTTTATTATTATCTTGTGACGTCACAAGCGTAGGTGCCTCAGATGATTTTTTAATTATCTTTACAAGCCGTGTGCACCAGGGCTGCACGTACCAGCGAAGTACAAAAGAATTGTATATCTTATAAAATTGGGAATATACCAAAAATTTTGCAGCTTGTTAAGATAATTTTTTTCCTAGGAAGCAATTGAAGTTTAAGCTCGGAAAATAAATTTAATTTACTTGACATTAAAAAACCGTTGGGACAAAGGTATTTAAAAATTAAATAACTTTAAAAATGCTGGGCAGATCTATAAAAAAATTTGATTGCAATGTCAATAGACGATAAGGTTTTTGTACTTTAGAAAAACTCAGCAGTATTCCGGGAATATCTGAACGATCAAAACTATTTTAGATTCTTTTAAAAACACAACTCGAGCAAATTGATCTTTTAAAGCTAGTGATAGATCACAAAAAACTCTTTCAACCGAATTTTGACTCAAAAGTATTTGCTATATAATAAAGGGTGATTCATTAAGACCTTTTTTTTCAATAGGGATTTTCGTGTGGATAACGCGTGATCCATGACAGCTGTCAAAGGCAAAGTTGTTCAGTATTCATTGGCAAATCATCATGGAAAGCCGAATGATCTTCCTGCACGTTGCCGTTTTAGTGAATGGGCTCTTGGTAAGATCGATGAAAATCCGTTGTTTTCGACCAAAATTTTGTTCAGTGATGAGGCCCACTTTTGACTCCACGGTTTCGTTAATAAGCAAAATCGCCGTATTTGGGGAGAAGATCAACCCGAAGAGGTTCACCAGCTGCCATTATATCCAAGAAAAACAACGGTTTGGTGCGGTGTGTGGGCTGGTGGCCAATGATTGTCCGTATTTTTTTTTAAATGAGCAAGGAACGTTACCATCAATGGCGCACGTTATCGGACCATGTTAACGGACTTTTTGCTGTCTGAAATTGTTGCCCGTGATCTCGACGACATTTGGTTCCAACAGGATGACGCTCCGGTTCACATTGCCAATGAAACAATGGCTCTATTGCGAGTTCAATTTGGTGAGAGATTAATTTCACATACGGGACCCGTACCTTGGCCGTCAAGATCGTGCGATATATATATACACCGCTCGACTTTTTCTTTGGGGTTACGTAAAGTCGAAAGTTTACGTGGACAAACCAGCAACGATTGAGGCCTTGGAAGCCAACATTACTCGTGTTATTGGCCAAATACCAGTGGAAATGCTTGAACGAGTCATGGAAAATTGGACCTTCAGGATGGACCATTTAAAACGCAGTTGCGGCCAACATTTGAACTAGATTATTTTTAAAAAATAAATGCCATGAAATATCCTTTCGAAATCATAAATAAAGATCCCATCATTTCTTTAAAATTTGGATTTGCCAAATCATTAAAAAAAAAGGTCTTAATGAATCACCCGTTATTTTTCCAAATTACACAGACACACAAAAAAGAGTTATAGTTCTGGCATAATATCCAGAAATCACATAAGAGTTTTTTTTTTTAATCCTTGAAGCTGGGTTGGGATTCGGATTTAGTAACCCCAAAAACAAAAAGAAAAAATATTACTAAAAAAATGTGTTTTTTTTTTTGTGGCTATGTCGTAACTCTGATTTGGTCAAACGCTTCGGACTCAGCGACTCATCTGAGCTCTATTTCCGAAAGTCGTGTAATTTTGATGTCACTTTGTAATTCAGAAAAAAATTGGGATACATTTGGGTCGAAATTGGGTTTAAAGAGATTTTGTTATTTATTTAATATTGAGCTGATTTGCAAATTTTTTGAGTTTTTTTTTTTTGTTTTTCATCATCTTAGAAGGTTTTTTTTTTAAGTTCGCCATTGCTTTGTAAAATTGTTTATTATTTTTTAATAAGTAACTTTCTGCGAATTAAAAAAAAAACACTTAGGTTTTGCGAATATAAGCAGAGGTTGAGGAATATAAGTGAAATCGAACAGATTAAAAAATCCGAACGTTGTTAATATTTTAAAAACGATTATAAATTATATTGCTAAAAAAAGCTTTGAGCAACTTATTTATATATAAATATAAATTATATAAACTTTTGACTTGGTAATTTATATTTAACTATATTATAAACTCATATTAAGTGTTCAGAGTCAACCGATTGTTTAAGAAAGTTTCGATTAACTTATTTAAAAATGTTCTAAATTTAAAGATTTAATTTTCAACTGCTATATTTCGAATTTAATGGTATTTTAATCGTCATTGCGCCGGAAAACCAAAAACAAGTAATTTATATTAGTTTTTAAAAACTTCATTTTCAATTAAGAGCACTTTTTAGTTATTTCGCAAATTCGATTGGATTTCACTTGCAACAAAGTTGTCGAAGTCGAAGTACATAAAAAATAAATTTATATCAAATTGGGAGCACCAAACAAGTAGTTTCAAATAGTATCAAAATAAAATATTTATATTAAATAAATGTATTTATGTTGCAAAGCACGGCCGAATATAATTGCTCAGAAAAAAATAACCCATTAAAATATGAATTCGAACTAGCTCAAAACAAGAAATTTTTTGTATATACCTACAATCTCAAATCGCTCCCAGTGAACTTTTGACAGCGAAAGTACTAGATACTGGGTGAGACAGACCACTTTTTTTTTTTTTTTTGCAGAATGGAAAACGGAATCCGAAACGAAAAGGTTCCAGAAAGTCAACCATGAGATAAGCAGGCAAGCCCTCTTAACACAAATTGCTTATTTAAAACAAAACTTTTGTATAAAAAAAAATGTTGGAAGACACTACTCAAAAAACTTTGAATTAATAGAATTCCTTCAGCTCTCCCGAATTTTCTTTTTTTCAACACTTGTACGCACCTGCATTGATGGATAATATTCGTCGACAGTGGCCCCGATGATCCCGCATATGGCACTTCTGGCAGGGTTTCTCCATGCCGTGTGTAGACAAAATCTGTCCTGTAAAGACCTGCACCAGACGTGGCGCATGAAAGATGACGCGCCGGGACTCGCTGGGTGCCGGCGTGGTCAGCACTATCAGGGCCAGCAGACAGAAGGTGTACAAACACAGGTGAGAACGACCCAGTTTAAACGTCATTGGTACTACTGAGAGTTGGACTCGATATCAGCTGACTGCAGTTTTCGTTCCGATGTGAAATTGTGTAATCTTTGATGGCACGTTTGTTTTGCTGTGGCTGCTTCGTCTTCTTCTTGCCACTCCAATTCTTGTCAGTTGTTGTAGTTGTTGTGGGTGTTGTGCTCGGCTTGGTTTACAATTCGTGCGCTCACTTGGCCAACCTATACGCTCAAATGCCGGCATTTAACTGATTATATAGAAACGAACTCAAAGTTCTTAAAGTAGAAAATCTAGATACTGGCTCCCCACCTCCACCATTCTCGGCTACTCGTTTTTTTTTTTTTGTTGTTTTTTCGTTGGTTTTCTTATCATCGAAATTATTATTTGCAATTTGTTAATTGAGTGTTTGTATGTTTATGAGTCGGCACTGATTTGGGTTGGTTTGCGGACCATAAAAAATGGATATATCATTTTGGGTTGAAAGATTTGCATAGAACGTGTGTTTGTTCACACACCTTTGACGTGTGTTTATCTGTGTATAGCTAATTGATATCATATCATGACAAAAGTTCTTGTGTATTTAGCGGGGGGAATTTCGAATCACGCTTTTGGAATAGCAATTTTTGTTGTTCTTCTTATCAGCTTCAAAAATTTGAATGTGGCAACGTTAAGCTCTATGGTCACACTTTTAATACTCCTTCCGGGGTTTCTCCAAGGCAGCATTAAAAAGTGATTTATAATCCCAACAGTGCTTCAAAAAATGTGTTAAAAATTTAATAAGATACTTTGGTGGTATCCGAAAGTCGCACTGACTAAAGGTTAAGGGAAATTCTCTGCTTCAAGAATTTTAAACCTTTTTTTCGAAATTGCTTTTTTTTATAAAATTTTATTTAGTATCGTATAAATGTTTTTCAGCAAGTATTCGCTTTTTTTAGGAGTTTTATATTTTTTATTTAAAATTTTGTTTTGTTTTACAATATATGGATTTAATTTATCCGAAAATTTTTCATTAAATAATTAAAATTTTAACAAATCCTTTTAAGGTTAAGCTTTGAGAATATCAAAAAAAAAAAACGATTTTTTCAAATTTCTACACTAGAATACCTCCTTAAAAGGAAAAGTCGAAATCAATATTTAAACCAAAATAATTTAAAACTATCTAAAAAAAGTAAAGAACATAAAAATCAGTGCAGACGTCCTAGAGCTATAAATAGTAGAATTTCGAAGTTTTTCAATTCCTCGAATTTTTAAGCAAAAAAATTCTTCTAAATTGTAGCATTAGAACTCAAAACTAGCTGAACTGATTTTTATGATTAACTTTTTGTACTAGATCCGTCCACAAATATCAGAAAATAATGGAACATAGGGAATACAGAAATTTCCCACTTTTGATTTTTTCCCTCTTAGGGTAAAAAGCTAAATGTTCTAACCATTAACAAAATCAGGACAGTACAATTGAATCGGTTTTTTCAAAAACCTCATAAGTCACATTTTTTTGTAACATGCTTTTTTTGCTGAAAATGGTTCCTTAAAGGTAGATACGTATTCTGGCTTAAAATTACATAAGTCAATACAATCCTTCCTCTTCAAAAAATACCGTGAAAAAGACGTTCGTTGCAAAAACAACATAAGTCCAGTGACTTATGAGGTTTTTACATGACGTTTGATGTTTAAAATTGAATCGGTCATTTCAAAAACCTCATAAGTCCATAAATTCAAATTTTTCAGGAATCAATAAAAGCTGTTTCATACACAAACAAATGAGTTTTAACGGACTTTTTTATGCTTAATTTAGTATTTAAAAGATACAAAATTTTAATTTAAATAACCTTAACAGTTGTTTTGGTTAAAATTTATACCACTAATCCTATTTCTTGCTAAAACAACATAAGTCCAAAATAGTTTTTTGGGATTTTTTCATTATTTTCATTAATAAACTGTTAAGGTTATTTACAATTCTAATTTTATATCACTCAAATACTAAATTAAGCATAAAAAAGTCCGTTAATACTCATTTGTTTGTGTATGAAACAGTTTTTATTGATTCCTGAAAAATTTGAATTTATGGACTTATGAGGTTTTTGAAAAAACCGATTCAATTTGAAAATTAATAAAAGAACAGAGCATATTTGATAAGGGGCTTGGCAAGCGAACAAACAGGAGATCTACCCGGAGATCCCTAATTAATAATTTTTTGTGAGTATGAAATAAAGATATAGACGTAAATGAGTTTCAATAAGCTTAGAGGAATTCCCTAGAACTACTGGTGTGCCGTCAATCCCTACGATTCTCCATCCAAATCTATCGTTCAATCTTAGGTTTGAAGATTTTTTCCGAGCTTTCCTTTCAATTCTCCCGTTGTCGGACTGCCTGATTATAAAGCCCAAATTATTATAGCTGGAGAGCTAGAAGGGCTTTGAAAACATCTACCACTAAGTGGAGAAAATGGCGGATCAAAAGTTCTAGGTTGAGCGGGTTTTTTAACGCGAATTATAACTTGACATATTTTTTATTGTTTGATCTAATTCGGCTCCAAAGAAAAAAAATTGGATGGATATATATTTCTCAAATATTTCAAAGGCGTGAACCAAGGCAACAGCTGAGAAAAAGAGAATGTCCTTGGAGTTTCATCTTATGCTGCAGTTGAGCACCAAAAAGGATTTTGAATAACTCCGACCCTAAGTATAGAATAGATGAGATCAAAGTTTGCATAGTACAATATTTTTTTATCAAATGGTCTCAACACTATCATAGCATTTCATAGTTTTGGATAGGCCGGATTCAGCTCCAAAGCGGTAGAAATATCAATTAAATGTTTATTTAGCCTAATTTTATATAAGGCCCCCTATGTTTAAAAAAAAAACAACCAAAAATATCTCTCAGAACTAATCAGCTGTGAAATAAAGATAGAATATTATACCAAAGAATAGATTCTAGTTAGCTTTTAAGACAAATCCAATTCACTTGTTTACGTTCAAAATGAACCAGCTCAAATAAACCAGTCAGCTAAAGTTTTCGATTGCCACATAATTCGTACTAGTGCTGGATAAACATCGATGTTGGGCAGCGTCAATATTTTCGATATTTTTTAACTTCGATACATCGATGTTTCAATTCATCGAAATGCTCGTGGCGGGTATTTTTTGAATGCATAAATTAATTCAGAGTGGGTTATGGATAACCACAAAAAAAATCCCATAAAATGAGATAATATGGATATAATCTAAAAACCATTGGGTCGGAGCTCTTTGGACATCGGATTCAGTTGGCCAAAGTCCACAAGGGGTGCCTCTGTCACATTTAAAGTTTGCACCACTTTTCTTTGTGAGCCTGTGAGCTATAACAAAAAATGTTCTGTTCCAGCCAGAATTGCAGTCTCATAATGTTTAAACTAGTTTGAGATCCATTCATTATGGATATTCAATTAAATCATGTCAATGTTTTTTTATTTAAGAAAACTCCGCTTGGCTTTCACTAGATTGCCAGCCTAGCTTTTTGCGGATGTTGAAGGAATACAGGGCTTTTTCCGATAATCGAAATAAAAAATATCGATGCAACAATATAACATCGAAGTGACTTCCAGCACTACTTCTTACTATATAGGCATCACGTATAAAATGAACCAGTTCAATGACCTAGTTCAAATGAACCTGAAAGCTAAAATTTTGGATTGCAACATACTATTTACTCTTCTGAACTAAAAATGGTTCCGGAAAAAAACTCGGTTTCAATTAATGAGATTTTTGCATTGCAAACCGAATTATTAAGCCTAGAATCTGAATAAAAATAGGCAAATTTATATATATTTATATATATTTTAATAATTTATAAAATAAATCACAATACAAGCTGAAAAATGGCTTTGGCTTATTATCTTATAAAAATGGCTCCCACTAAAAAAAATTAAGTCCGCAGCTTCAATAAGGTTGGCAGCCCTGATAGCTTTTCCACTTAATTCTTTTTTTTCAGCTTTTGTGTTGTAAACATTGTCATCAAGCTAAGATACTCTTTCTCATTTCCCAAAAATACACCAAGTTCCAAGTTCTTTTTAAATGCTAGCTGACAACTACATTCATTAGTTCCAGCAAATACTTGTTTTATTTGCTGGCTCATAGTATTTCTAGAAAATCTTTTCAAGTATTGCCACAATTGCCGCCCAACGACGTCATCCAAGAGCGTGTGCCACCTGGGTTGCGTTTATTCCCAAAAAAGTGAATTAAAAAACAATTGGTAATGCCAAGCTCTCTTATCGATATAAAGATAGTCGGCTGACTCAGTGGGCGTCGATTGCGTCTTTATCTCCGGGCCAAAAGTAAATATCTGTTTGGGGTATCTGTGCATTTAATGGGCCCTTGCTGGCGTCTGCTTGTGATTTCACCATGTGCCCAAATTATGACGGAAAGGGAACAACAAGTTTCTTTATGAATGGGCTTGTGAGTAATATTGATTAAAATTGAAATTGTGTTTTGGTTCTTTTTATGAACTTCAGTTGACGTAGTCTTTTGGAATTGAACTTTGATATGTATTATAAACATTGTTTGCTTTCTTTTTATTATTTATTTATGGTGATAGTTCATTTTTATTGTGGCAAGGCATTGTGAAGCAAAGTCTAAGCAAAATCCGAGGCGGCAAAACCCACGATGATGGGACGCACAAGCACGTCCAGCAGCCGAGGATTGGTTTCATCTCTACTTGAGTTTTTTGGAGGTAGTAGAAGACGTGATCATTAGTGGTTCAGAGCAAAGCTTTGCGGAACTTTAATCTCGGAATCTATTGGAGCTAGTCATCTTGACCACTTTTTGGGCAAACAAACTTCATGGCTAAACAACTTGTTACCAAGAAAAGTAAGCTGCGTTGATTTTTAAAATTTTGTATAGTATAATCTTTCGGAAATTCTATAATTCCCAAAAACTGCAAATATATTTTATACATCTATTACGAATCTGCGTATTTAATAGTATTCTTAAATTTCACCATGTACCGAAATTAACATGCAAAGCGAACTAGTTCCATTTTGAATGGATTCCTTTGATTTGCAAAAATATGCTTACTCATTTATTATGATAATAAATTCTCATTATGGCACATTAAATGTCATTTTTATGTATAGTCTAGACAATCTGCAATTATATTATTTAGTTTGTATATAGATGATTTGGAACCAAGCTTACCCTACGACAGCGTCCATGATGATCACGGATGAAGCCGGCGCGGCAAAACTGTTTGCGCACGTCCAGCAGCATATGATCGCCGCCGGATGGCATAAGCTCATCCAGATCGTTTTCAACTGGCCAAATTTGGTTGCCTGCAGCCAGCAGCAATGGCCAGAGCAGTAGCAGCAAACACAAGTTGGTTCGCATTTTGGATTCAAGAGAGTTCCACTTCTAGTCCAGGCTGCAGCTCAATTGCTACTGACTGTACCCAGCATTGTTTTTTGCATCCCAACAACTTGGGCTTAACTTAAGCCCTTATCAGTACTTTGTTTTGTTTTTAATCCATTGGCACTGCCCAAGTTTTATCAAATGCGCAGTAGCCAAGAAAAAAAATATTTCTGATCTTTTTTAGCGGCGTCTTTGAAAATAAGATGAACAACATCGTATGAGTACTAGAGATTGGTGAAGGCAGTAGAAGACGCGACAGATCATAAGTTGGTTAGAGCAAAACTTTGCTAAACTTTAACCTCGGAATTTATTGGAACTAGACTTCTTGATCCTTTTTCGTAAACAAAATTTTCTTGGCTCAAAGAAAAGAAATCTGCGTAAGTCCCAAAAAACGGCATATATCTATTATACATCTATTAAGAATCTTCAAATTAAATAATATTCAGAAATTTCACCATGTGCCGAAATTAACAAGAAAAACGAACTAGTTTCGTTTTGAATGAATTCCTTTGATTTGCATAAATATGCTAGCTCATTTATTATGATAATAATTTCTCATTATGGCACATTCAATTTTGATTTTATATATAGTATAGTTAGTCTAAACAATCTGCAAATAAATTATTTAGCTTGTATATAGATGACTTGGAGGATCCAAACTTACCCTACGACAGCGTCCATGATGATCACGCATAAAGCCTGGCCGGCAAAACTGCTTGCGCACGTCCAGGAGCATGCTCTTGTTTAGCTCGATACTGGATGGATCGGTCTGTTCCGCATTGAAATAGATTACTTTGGCGCCTTCGACTGCTCCAGGACTGGGTATCGGTGCAGCCAGCAGTAATAACCAGAGCAATAATAGCAAACGCAATTTGCAATGCATATCTATATTTTTTTATTATTATATTATTTACTTTTTAAGAATTCCACTTTACGCTGCGGTTCACTTGCTACTGATAGTACTCACAATTGAAAGAATTATTTTGCTTCTGATACTTCTGCCCCTCATGCCATCCACTTGGCCCTTATCTGTGCTTTAATCCGCTGGCTCCGTCAACATAGCTTTGAGAATAAGTCTTATCAAATGGGCATTATCAAAGCGAATAAAATGTAACATACTTTTTGGCGGCAGCTGTAAAAACTGATCTTAACAGCGCTCTGTTAACATTTGCGCAACATCTTTATGTTAAGGTCTATAAACTCATGCCGCAAGAATTTAATTTAATTAAAAAATTTGTATACACTGTGCACCAGCTTGGGGTCAACAGACCATGAGCTCTGATTCTGTAAAAGCCAGCTACTAAAAAATCTCAGCTCTCTATTGATCGATATTTTGATCTGTTTGCCTGGAAAAAGTTTCAGGACTTTAACAGACAGTATGATCGTATGCTGCAAATATTATTGGAATCGAAAAAAAAATTATCGATACAGCTGCATCTTTCCATTAGACTGGAAGCAAGCTTTCACAATACAATCCATTTCTTTTAGAAATTCTATAATTGCTAAAGACAGCAAATAATATTTTTTTAGGCTTATCGATATACATTTTTTCAGCTTTTTTTATAGTCTCAAAATCTTTTTAGTAAACTAAAGAATTATTTAAAAAAAAAATTAATTAATATTTTTTTGAGTTGTAACCCTTAATCTAAGACGTTTTTTTCCGAAAAAGGGTTCCTCACAAAGAGGTGGGGCACTGCGACCAAAAGATCTTTTGTACCATACCCTTAAGTTAAAGTAATAGACTTTCCGCATTCCGCATGAATAGCAGTAGGTCTTTTGTTGATATTGACCTGAGATGAAAGGGACTAATCCGTTAATTTTCCATGTGACAGGCTCTGCTCCATACCAGCGCTGGGCAGTCACAGAGAATATGTGTGGTGCTTTCATCGTCTTCTAGACAGAGCCTGTTCTCTGAAGACTCCGATAGGCCAATTTTCTGTAATTGGTAACTAAAAGTGCGGTTGCCAGATAGGTATGATACCTTGAGCTTTTGGTCCGCTCTGCCAAGACCTTTTGTCTTGATCGCATTCAGAGGTTTGACAAGCACTTTTGGTTGACGAAGCCCCGGAAGGGAGAACCAGTATCTCCTATGTTCTCCTGCGGCCCATTTGTTTATCATGGCTTTGATCGTGGACCAACCAATACCACAAAACGGCGCAGGAGATGTAGTCTGGGTGGAGGCACCCTGTCGTGCTAGATCATCAGCGATCGCGTTACCATCCACTCCCGAGTGTCCAGGCACCCAAGTTATAGCATTCTTTAACCAACCGGGAGGAGATGTTTTAGGAAGACAATGCCCTAATGGCAGCTTGGCTATATATGTTTGCGCCCCTAGTTCCCTTGAGAAGGATATTAAGGACGCAGATCTCTATGGCATAAATCTCCGCTTGAAAGACGCTCGGCCAGATGCCCATTGCAGTAGAGATTCTGGTGTTGGGTCCAACGATTCCAACACCTACACCCTGCTCAGTTTTGGACCCATCCGTGAACCATTGTTGCCACCGGGGGTTGCCATAGGGGCTGCCATCAGCCCAAGTCTCCCGACTTGGGAAAAGAAATCTCAATTTCTTGTTATGAAAAAGTTCCGTGATCATAAGATCTTATTTTGACTAGATCGATACGTCAGGAAGGGAATATATAAGTGTGGCATGCCCAGTGTCACTTGCTAAGAATCCAGATGTGATCTGGATACGTAGTAGACTCTGCAGGCTGACTTTTTCATGAAAATGTTCAGTGGTGTGTGCCCAAGCTGTACTGTACTCCATGACAACTGTCAGACAGGTACGCATAGCCCCCGAGAAATCTAAGACGTTTCAAAATCTATGTTTTTATATTAAAATTAAGAACACAAATTGTTATTTTGTTAAAACTTTTATTCTGAAAAAACAGCTTGAAGTAAATATGTTAAAACAAAATAAAAATATGTTTATACATAGTTTATTTCAGATGAAGCATTTTTGAGGAATGATGACGGTAAACTATGAGAGTTTGTTAGTGAAGAAAAGAATCATAAAAATTCGAAAAGCAGACTTTTTAAATTTATTTTTGTAATACGAACAAAAATGAGCTCGAAGGAAATGAAATAAGATGATTTGTTCGTTAATTTCAGATGAAGCTGTCTTCAGGAATAACTTTCAGACAGTTAAAGCAGTTTGTTATTGAAAAATGTATTAAAAAAACGAAAAATTCAGAAAATTGAAAAGCTGATTTTTTTTAAAATATTTTTGTATATCGCTTCTTTTCGGCAAAATAAATATACACTTAAGCTTTGTCTTAAGAATACATTTTAACAAAAAAAAAGAAGAATTGAAAGCATTTTGTAAATAATACCAACAAAAAACCGCTTGAAGTAAATGATATAAAAAAAGTATATAGATTTTGTAAGCAGCTTTCAGGAATTAGTTTTTAAAAAATGTAAAAAAAAATTTTATATTAAAAAAATTCGAAACGCTGACTCTTTTCAAAATATTTTTCTAAAACACTCTTTTTGGAAAATAAATTTAAATCGGCCCTCAATGATAAATATAAAGTATATTATAAGAAAAAAAAGAATCGAAAAGCATAATACAAATACAATTACAACAAATCTATCTAAGATCCTTTCCAGTGTGACTCTAATAAACAACAAAACGTTGAATTTCTCTCAAAACAAGCACAAATTACTCAACACACTGGCGTCCAAAAGGTTGTGACCACTTATATTAATTTTTTGAAAAAGTCTGTACCGGCTTTCCCATTGTACGGCAGCGCCCAGACTGATTCATGCACCTTCTTAAATTTATTTGCAAACTTTTATTAAAACACTTAAATTTGAAATATGTCTTGTATATAGTACATATATATACATTTTTATTTTTGCTATACATTCACATAAGCAGCCGGCACTTGTTTTTTTTTAAATTTAAATTATTTATTTTCTATTTGTTTGCATTTAGAGTCTGCTTTAGTTTAACAATTATTTATTTATTTTATTTTATATTATATGTTATTTATTTTCATTGTATTTTACATATGCCAGTGGCAGCATGCCGTAAACAAAGTGTGCACAAAAAAAAAAAATAATAATAATGAACAAATTATTAAGTATACGGCATCGCGTACAAGGCAGAGAGCATGAAAATGGGCCGACAAATCACAAGGCAGTCAAACAAAGCCAAGAGCCAACAATAACAAAAAAATTGGATGAACTAAATGGCTATAGACAACAACATGTATCTAGATACATATATGCTGTGTGTGAGTGCGTGTATCTGTGGCTGTATATCAATGCGCCTAGGCCTGTGACATCATCATCATCACCATTATCATCCCATCATCAAAATCATCATTATTATTATCTAGCCTTAGCGTGCTGTGGCACCCGGCGTAGAATGATAGACATAGCTTTTCGGATCCAGCGTAATGAGCTCTGCAAGTAGTTCAAGATATATAAAGATAACGTCATAGCAAATTTTTTTTACCTTGATACTTAATAGATACTTGCATGCCATTTCTATATCTTTCTTAAGTTTGTCGATCTTGAATGTTAAATAAATACTGAAATGAATCATATACGAACGTATAACCGATCCTCTACAGTCAGTTTCATCTTGTAAACTTAAAATCTTGGAAACTTGAAACCTTGAAATTTAGAATCCTTGAATTTGTGAATTCTAGATATCATGAAATCTTGAAATCTTGAAATCTTTAATTCTTTAATTCTTGAATTCTTAAAATCTTGAAATACTGAATCTTGAAGTCTCGCATTTCTTGAAATACTGAATCTTGAAGTCTCGCATTTCTTGAAATTTTGAAATCTTGAAGTCTTCAGATTTTCAAATCTTGAAGTCTTGAAGTCATGAAATCTTAAAACCTTGAAATATTGGAATGTTGAAATCTTGAAATATTGAAATATTAAAATCTGGAATTATTAAAAACTTAAAATCTTGAAATATTGAAAACTTAAAATATTGAAATCCTTAAAACTTTAAATCATAGAGTAGAATATTGAATTCGTGAAATCTTGGAATCTTTGTAATCTTGAAATTTAGAATCCTTGAATTCGTGAATTCTAGATATCATGAAATCTTGAAATCTTGAAATCATTAATTCTTGAATTCTTGAAATACTGAAATCTTGAAGTCTTGCATTTCTTGAAATTTTGAAATCTTGAAGTCTTGAGATCTTCAAATCTTGAAGTAATGAAATCTTAAAACTTTGAAATTTTGGAATCTTGAAATATTAAAGTCTGGAATTATTGAAAACTTAAAATCTTGAAATATTGAAAACTTAAAATCTTTAAATCCTTAAAACCTTAAATCATAGAGTAGAATATTGAATTCGTGAAATCTTGGAATCTTTGTAATCTTGAAAACTTAAAATCTTAAAAAATTACATCTCCCAATCATGAAATCTTGTAGGTGCTTTCTGTCTTCTATCAATGTTGTTAAGTAAAGGATTTGGTAAGACCTATCGAACACTACAGCCAAAGAGCTAGACCAAGTTTTCCGCAAAGCAGGCCACTATCCTATCCAATTGATGTGCTGCTTTTCATTTACTCACCCTGCGCCACATCTTTGCCACAATTGCGCTGCAAGCGCCGTCCGCGCGCCTGCGGCAACGCCAGTTCCTCCTCCTCGGATGTGGACAAAGGCAGCGTCTCTGTCTTATGCCTTCTCATGGAGCAGGCGCGCCTGCGTGTCTGCGCCGAGCTATTCCCTTGCACTGCTTGCTGTGGCACTGACATTGCCGGCAATGTCATGGCAGCCTTCCCACAGCTGCTGGCCGTACGTGAGCTTCGTCCGCTCTCGTTTAGCATATTTTCACTGGATGAAAAACGCGGCCGGCGCCGGCGCTGCCGCACACGACTAAAGCTTTCCTCCTGTATGACCAATGTGCCCGCCTTGCTGCTGCGCAAATAGTAACGTGGCGCATGCTGTATGTGCTGCTCCACGGCATACTCGGGCGATGAGTGACGTCCCTTGGACATGCTAAAGCGCTCCAATATGGAGCCGCCTGTTGAACGACCCGAACTCTGCGAACGTTTGTAGCGACGCTTCTCGCGTGGACCCGACGACGAGGAATTTGCCGTGGTGGTCAACGTTGATGTGGACGGTGGCGTGGGATAGCCCAGAGTGCTGGCGCATATAGACTGCTCCTGGAAGCGTACGCCACGCAGCGAACTGGAACGTCGCTCCGGTGTCAGGCTCTGCTGCTCATAGTCGGGCAGCTCGTGTGTGCTAAAGTCTATGCAGCTGCCGCTGTAGGCGGGCTGGCGTGAGGGTGAACGTGTGGTGGGCGTGGTGCTGGGCGTTGCCTCTGCTATTTGCAGGCCATGGAAATCACTGTGCAGCGCCTGACGCAGCGCCTGATCCAGATTGGCAGTGGCTGCGCGTTTGCGTGTGACGCTGCGTCGACGCCGTTCCTCTGCGTAAGCTTGAGGGGATTTGTAGCTCTGCTCCTGCTGTGTGTCTGCATCGACGAGTAGCGCGCCATTGTGATCGTAGAGCAGTATGCGTGGCAGCGCTATGTTGCTGCAGCTGCGCGAGGTGGTCAGCTCCCAGTTCCAGTGCTTAGGTTTGCGCAGCTTTAGGCTAAGCAAATTGGCAAACGGATCTTCTGTGGCTTCTGCTGTGGGAGCTGCGTACTGCTCATCGGAGTCGGTATCTGGATCATTTTGTTTTGTGCGCTGGGCTCTAAAATGTTTGGGCATTTGGACTTGGGCAGGCAAACTCCTGCGTAGATTATGGTTGTGCTTGTTGTTGTTGTTTTTGTGCTCTTTGTTGTTGTTGTTGCTACGAAATTGTCAGCTGCTGAGTCAGTTTGGCATCAGCTGCTGCTGCTGCTGCCGCTTCCACCTGTTCGTTGTCTATTTGGCCAAGACTGCGTCCTTTCCTTGTCGCTGTCGCAGTCGTCTGCTCTCTTGGCCAGCTGCAAAAATGTGCTGAAGATCAACGTGTTGCAGTCGACGTCGCTGCTTATTAGCGGCTGGCGCTGCGCCAACTGCCAAACAACAAAAACAACAAAAAATTATTGTTTATGCTCTTGTTGTTGCCACCGCTTTATGCTTTATTTTGTTGTTTATCTCTATTTTGCTCAGTTTTTGTTAATTTTATTCTATTTGTATTAATTTTGTTGCCTTGTGCTTTAGCTTTAGCAAGTTCGCCTCCCACACACCGTTTGTCTTTTCTTTATTTTTATTTTTAATTTTGATTTTTTTTATAGCCGATTTTCTCGTTGTTGTTTATTTGTTTTTGTTGTTGTCGCCGCTTATTTTTAGCTTGAAAATTCCTGTGCTCCCGTTTTTTGTTTTTCCGAGCGCTCTGACATTTAGAGTACGCACCACTGTGCCACTTTTCACTACAACACCAATTAAACAGCAAAAAAAATTACACACACAAAAAAAAAAAGATGCTCGAAAATCTTTATAGAAATATCAACAAATTTTGAAACGTTTTCAAACAGTTTTTCAATTTGATTTGTAGTAAATATTTTTAGCCATGCGTAGCGCGCTATCTCGCTTGTACTGACGCTGCACACGCCTTTAATGGCTTGCTATCTTTGTCTGTTTGATGTTGCCGCTGTCGCTGCCTCTGCTGACGTCGCTGCCGTCGTCGCTGCTGCTGCTGCTGCTCTACTAAGAGCGCGTCCGCCCGCCAATGTGCGCCGTGGCCAACTGTTTGGCTTGGTTTGCTTTTTGGTTTTGGTTTTTTGGCTAGAAGAAGCGCATCGCCCCCGACAAGCTGCGCCGCGCACCTCCCGCCGTGTTGCCACGGCATGCCTTTAATTTCATGCCTCTGCGATTTTGCATATTTCACGCTCTCAACAAGCAACAACTCTGAGAGCAGCGCCAACAACCGTCAGCAAACAGTTTTTCCCAACATTTGTTCTGGCCATATGTATGATGTTGTTGTTGCTTTTTTATACTCTGTACTGTGAGAGAGGGTCAAGGGTATCATAGATTTATGTCATGCATGCAACTGGGCGCAGTAGGCGTGACAGATCTTAGCTGGCCATTGCAATCGAGTCAAGGCATTCGTATGAACAACTGAGTTTTGTGGATCTTGGAAGTTAGAAAAAGCAAAGGTTATCAAAAATCTTTGGTGATCTTGGGTGGGGCTTATTGGGAGCTGACCTCTTTCGAACTATTCAAGCTTAGATGCATTGCCGGTAAAGAAATAGCTGATAAACTGCCAGTAGGTGGCGCTATGAAATTGCTAGGTCTAGTCAAGCAGCTCATCGACTCCTATAATTTGGATAAAAGTCGGAAAAAATCCCGATTGAACCAATAATTGCTTTGGAATACTATCTAAGTCACCGTATAAAGATTAAAATGGTATCTAATCAAGAGATAATAAGCATTCACCGAAATAATTGCATAAATATCTTGAAAATAGAGTGGATAAGGATACAGCTTTTTCTTCTCTTTCTTTCTTTTTTATATAATGCTTAAAAGATTCCACAGGTCTACCAATACAGGGGTCATGTGAGTTGTTGGAAAGCTAAGGGTTGTTTCCGAAGTAATTTGCTGCGTAGAATCCGAATCCGGATGTTTATGTTATTTTTTGAGTACATAACCTCAAATATCTCAAAGTCCTGACGTGATGGGCCAGCTCTGACGCCGGATTCGGATTCTATTTTATGCGCGTTGGCATTGAATCAACCAAATTTAGGATTGTTTCAATAGTAATGTCCTTGTACCACACATTTTCCACAACGAAATCTAGCTCTTTTAATGTTTTGGGTTTTCCCTTCGTTATATTAATCTTTAAAATATGCCAGAGATTGTCAATCGGATTTAAATCCGGGCTATTGCATGGCCAGTTCAACGTTAGTATGCCCACCTTCTTCAAAAAACTAATTCCCTTAAAAAACAAAAATCGTACAAATGTAAATACTTAGTAATAAAATGCACAATAGTTACAGCATGTAAAAAAAAATATGAGTTACCGATTTTGCACGACGGTAAGGAGCAGAATCGTCCTGAAAAACGAAATCATCGGAATACGAAAGGTGCTCCTCAATTGATGGTATAAGATGTTTGTCCAAAATTCATTGATACTTTTCTGCGTTTACAGTGCCAGATCACCAACTCTATAGTAGGAAAATCATCCCCAGACCATACGGAATTCCCCCTGCCTTACAGTTCGTCTTAGGCACTCGTTTTTAAGCCGCTCTCCAACTTTACGGCGTACCTACGTCATCCCATCTGAACCAAAAAGGTTTATTTTGGATTCATCAGAAAATATGACGTTTCTCCAATTATTTATTTATCCAAGACTCGTGGATTTTAGCCCATTGTAGCCTTTTTTGACGCTTTTTTAAGGTTAAGACCGGTTTTTTTGCTGGCCGGCAAACATTAAATCCTTCCTCCACGAGGCGTCTTCGCACAGTCCATGTGCTAATTTTGACTTCTCCAGACTGGACAAATTCGGTGCTTATGTCTTCAGCGGTTTTGAACCGATTTTCCATACTTAAACGCTTGAATATTCTATTTTCCTTGTCGGTCGTCTTCTTCTTCCTCCCTGCGCCAGGTTTTCTCTTAAGGCTGCCGGATTCATCATAATTGTTTAGAAATTGACCTATCGAAGATTTGCTGAATCCAACAAAGTACTTATAGCACGGAGGCTCAAATTTTCTGACCGCAGAGCCAGTATGGCTCCTTTATGCAAATCAGTCATTTGAGACATTTTTCACTATTAATTTTTTTTCACTTCCCAGACAGCTTTGAGATCATAAAACTTACCACTTATTAAAAGCTAAATAACACACGATTACAACTAAAAAATTTCAAGCCGATCGAAACTTTTATGCGGCGCCCACGACGCTTCAAAGTTCGCATTTACAAGCGCAAATCAGGTGTCCGGATATTTTTGTCCGCTACTGTATTTAGTTGGATTCTTTATGCCACGAAAACAATTGGGAGTTATTAAAAATTGATCGTAGTCGTTCAGACGAATAGTAATCTTAACGTAATTTCAATAAGAACAAGCAACTATGGTTAGTTAGCGTTCGAATAAATGTTTTTTTTTTGTAATAATTTTTTCTATTTTGCTAGCTATTTATAAAATTTATATTATAGAAAAAAAAATAAATAGTAGATCACCAAGTTCAATACAAATGGATAAAATTAAACTTTCCAAATCGCATGGACCAAGAACTATAAATAATCTCACAAAATGGTTCAAAATTTGCTTTATTTTGGTGGCCAGGGATAAGTTTTGCAGATTTTGATACCGAGATTATGGTTTCATGAAATCAATATCTTGCTTGCAGAATAAACTTATGCAAATATTTCGGACATCTTTAAAGAAGCATTTTAACAGATAACAAAAGATCAATATTTTCGGGGTTCCTCATCATCACATCTGATGCAAAAATAACCAACTCAATTTTTTGTTAGCTGAAATATTTAAAAAAGGGCCAAAATAATAAGTTCCTACGCTGCTCAAGCTAACAGCAGCTAAAAAAACCTCTTAAAAATCAACCTGTATAAACTATATACACAAAACTTTCTATGTAGAGCCATAGAGTTCAAATTTTCTCATTTTTCTTTCTTTTCCCCTCGACAAAAAATTTGCACTTTTCACAAAAGCAGAGTATTCATGAGTCATGCTCTGTCCGCATCGTTTCAAATTTTTTGTTTATATATCAATAAAAAAAAAATCAGCAAATATTAAACAAAATAAAGGAATTGTTTCTTATGATGTTGTTGTCATTATTGTTGTTGCTTCAGTATCAAAACATGTGTGCGGCAGGCTTTTGGCTAATTTGCTTTTCGCCACTGAAAAAATAAAAAAATCTTTTGAATATTTGTGGCCAAAACAGAGCGAGATGGCCAAAAAGAGATCGGCATATGGGCAGCTGCACTTGGTTTGCAACTAGCCACAAAAAATGTCAACAATATTTCATTTGGGACTTGCAAAAATGCGCTCACATTATAAAATTAATCATTTGAAAAATGTTTATCGCATTCCTACATATTATTTGGTTTATATAATGTAATAAATTTATTTTTATTTATATAATATTTTTAAATGTAGCGTATTGTCTGTTGACTTTGCCGGCCAAAAATGTTTTTTGTAAATTTGTCAAAAAATTAGAGAAACCAAAACAATGTGTGAAGATAACTTTTTTATAAAGAATTTTAGATGCGCTTTAAAATGAAATATTTTTTAAATAGTATTTAAAAAAAACCCGTAGACTTAAGCTAGCTAGAAAGATGGGTTTCAAGCTATTCATTTTCTTGGGTTATTGTTGATTTTTTGGCCTCTAAAGGTATTTAATCGATTTTTGATTTAAATATTTTTTTAAAAATGCTAATATTATCTAAGTAGGAAAGGCTAGAAGCCTGAACTCTTTATTTTGTGTATATTACAATTTATATGTCTAATTTTCTGAGAGTAAATAAAATTAAAATATTTAAGAAACTAAGGATCATTTGTGGGAAAACCTTGTTTAAAAAATAGCATTACTCGTAAGCTGATGAAGTAAATAATCTACTTTAAATAAAAATTCGATAACATATATGATCATATAAAGTAGCCCAAAGCTATGACAAAAGTCAGATACTCATTTAAAGAGTATTGAAATAAATTTCCAACCGCCCAGCTAACATTATTCCCACTTATATTTTATCATTTTTTATTTTATGCCTTAGCCTAGACATTGATTTATCAGTCCGCCAATTTGTTTGAAGTGCTTGCCAAGTTAACATAGCATATATACCATAAAGACATCATCCAGAACAGCAGCTACAGTACTGCCAAGCTTAACATGCTGTTAATTAACATTTCTACAGCCAGCCCAAAAGTAAGCTACAGTTGAGCGCTATGTTGCCCAGACAATGATGGCAGACGTTTATTGACGTAGACCCAATGCAGACAGACAGATCCGCAAATCAAAACCAACAAAAGGTTATCGATCTTAATTGATAAGCCCTGTGGACAGAGCTTTACCGAGACCACACATAGCACGCATTGAACCCACAAGAGCTGCCTCAGTCACAAACACGATGCAAATACCTAAGGCACGTTTCGCATTGGCGCTCTGTGGGCTGCTCAGCTGTTGCGCCCCCCTGCTGCTTGAGGCAGCTCCGCTGTCACCGCCGCCGCAAACAGTGGCTGCACCGTCATTCTTGGGTCCATCGGAGCGTCCAGTTTATTATAAACGCTTTGTGCGACGACGTCCCTCGCCCCACGACCAAGTGCTGGATGTCTATGAGGTGCGTGAGGTTTACTATGTGAGACGCACCACGGTGAAGCCACCGCGGCAGCTGAGCAATGACGAAATAGATCATCGCATACATTGCGATTTTAATCCCACTGAGCCGGAATGTAAGTAGTTATATAGCAAATTGTTGGATTGTGGAATTAATATAGAATTCTATATAGGTGATGAAACGTTGAGAAGTAATACAACAAGCAGCACAACTGAGCCCAGCACAACAACTAGAAGAACAACAAGCACAACAACAACAACAACAGCAGCTACAACAAAAGCTACAACCACCCAAGCTACAACAACCAAAGCTACAACAACCGAAGCTACAACAACCGAAGCGTCAACAACAACAACAACAACAGACTTACCATTCTTGCCAATTCTACCAGAAGCTACAACCGAAGATGATTATATGCTACCTGAAGAAGATGACGTGGAAGATGCTGAAGATACTGTCGATGGCAAGTCTTATGCCAGCTATGACAATGAAGAACGAACTGAGTATGAGGCGTCTGAGGAGCAGGAGACAGAACAGCAGGAAGAGGATGAGGAGAAAAAGCAGGAAGAAGATGAAAACGATTACATTGATCATATAAATAATGGCAGCATTGGCGGACTGGATACGGCTTAAATGTCACAAAGAGCAAAGTATACAAGTAACTGCCAAATGCTAATTATGTTATATATACATAATATACATAACTGTTATACATATATGACATTGTGTATTTTTTTAATTTTTTTTTATTGTTATTTACTAATTAAGTATAAATTAGCTGGCAATATATTTTACAGTTTTGTAGACAGCATATCGTTGCAAGTGTGTGCGTGTTTGTGTTTTGAAGCTTAAAATGTCTACGGGGGAGCTTCCGCTTGATTGTTGATTCAATTAGAAGCCCCAAGACTAGATAGAAACAACTAGATCTGCATAAATTGGCAAATTGAACGAAGTTTTAATACACTTTTTTTTTCATCATTTGGTGGATATCAATTTTTAGCTTATTTTATGGCTTAAAGCGATCAAGTTCGGCTGCAGAAGAGAGAAATTAAGTTTGATATTTTTTAAATATTATATATCTATATTAAATATTTTAAATATACAACATTTTGGTATCTATACACTTTATAAAATACAAATATATGCATTATATATACTTTTTTTTCTAAGATAATCTTCAATTTGTTTTTGCACTTTCTTTTTTCATCTTTTTTATTGTCAGTTCTAGTATCTAGCCTTGAATCTTCATGATGCTTCAAAAACTTACTCAAGAGCTTAGAGACGTGGTTTAGTTAGTATCTATTTTTTTTGTATTCATTTTTTACAAAACAATTAATTGTTTTTTTTTTTAAATCGGAGGTCAACTAAGCTTTGTTGCATCCTTTTAAATAAATTAATAAATATATAAATTTTGCAATAGACAATATAATATTTTTCAAGAATTTTTTGTATATTTATTTTTATTATAGTAGTTTATTAAGTTATACATTTATATTTTCATTAAATATCATTTTATAATATTAAGTTTCAGATAAAGTGCAGCAAATATTATTTAAAAAGTTATAGGGTGATCTTAAAAACATATAAAAAAAGCTATATATATATAAAACACAATTTGTAATATAAAAAGATATAAAAATCGTAAAAATTTATTGCTTATGAAAATTTAATTTTTTATACAGGGTGCGGCAGCATAACTTCCTTTTTTAAAATGCGCGCCATTCAGTTAGTTGAGGTCATAGCGGAGCGCTAGTGGTCTCGTTCAAGAGGGGGTACTGTAAAGTTTTGTCCCGACACGGTTCAGTCGCCATCATGCGTTGGAATAGTGAGGAGCGTGCCTTTGCCGTTGAGGCCTACTTTTCAAGCGGATGTTCGGTTATTGCAACACAGCGTGCATTTCCGAATCGCTTTAATTTAGCCCCGTTGGCTCCCGTCCCAGACCGCAAATCAATTGTTACATGGGTCACTACATTCAGACAAACTGCAAGTGCGACAAAACGAAGAACTGGAGTCCCTCGGCCCGTTAGATCACCTGAGAACATTGAAGCAGTGAGAGCGTCAATGTTGCGATCACCACGGCGTTCTGCGCGCAAACACGCATCTGCCCTTGGACTATCCGATCGTACTGTGAGAAGAATTCTTCGTGATGATCTTCATTTTCATCCGTATAAGGTGGCGATAGTGCAGGAACTTACAGAACGTGACTTCAATTCTCGGATGAACGCGTGTGAGCTTCTTCTTGATGTCGTTCCCGAGGGTGCTATTGTTTTTTTTAGCGATGAAGCCCATTTTCATTTGTGTGGGTCGGTTAACAAACAAAACATGCGCTACTGGGCTGACACCAATCCTCGAGAATTGCATCAAAGGCCTTTGCATTCACCCAAAGTCACAGTGTGGTGTGCAATTTCCTCAGATGGAATTACTGGTCCCTGGTTTTTTGAGGAAAATGAGGTTACAGTGACAGTGAATTCGGACCGGTATGTAAACATGCTACCGAATTTTTTTTCCCCACGGCTAGAAGAGTTGGATTTGGGGGACACTTGGTTCCAACAAGACGGTGCAACAGCACACACTTCAAGAGCATCGATGGCTGTTTTGAGGGAACACTTTCCAGAGCGCCTTATCTCAATTAGAGGCGATTTGGAATGGCCGGCACGTTCTCCCGATCTGTCCCCTTGTGATTTTTATCTATGGGGTTTTTGAAATCCCTTGTTTATGTGAACCGTCAAGAACCCTACAAGATTTGAAGACCAACATCGAAGAAGAAATTGCCAACATAACAGCAGCCATGCTAACAAGAGTCACGACAAACGCCAGATATCGGTTTACGCAATGTATGGAGAATGAGGGACGTCACCTAACAGATTTGATCTTCAAAACAATATAAATAAAAACTTTAGACATGTACCTACATTATAAAAAATAAATAAATATTTTCCGAAGCACACAATAGTTTTTATTGAGTTTTGAAAAAAGGAAGTTATGCTGCCGCACCCTGTAGATTCTTCACGGCATGTGTTTTTGATGAGATCTCGAGAAGGGATTGACATATTACGAATATTTATATTCTTATCCATAGACCCGATTATAAGGCTAATAACAAAATACTTCCTGCAAAAATCTGAATGAGACATGAAGGACTTGAAGGATAATATAGTTATTATAATAATTATACAAATATTAGAAACAGAAAAAAAATCCATAAAATATTTGGCCAATAATAAACAGAAACTTTTTTTTTAAATGTTTATATAAATTACGAATGAGAAAAAAAATATAAAAATGAATAATCGATGGTCTGGTGAAAAAAAAATTCTATAAACGTCTGAATGAGAGATAAAAGATTCCAGCGATAATCTGGTTATAAGAAAAATGTAAAAATAACATTTTTTAGGCAAATATCTGAGATTGAAAAGAAATCTACATAAAATCTAATAATAAGGATATAAAAAAAAATGTATATTTTCTTGAAAAGATTTGAGTGCGGAAAGAAATCTAAATAAAAAATTCGAACAAAGAAAATAAAATCTAAATGAGAGAAGAAATCTAAAAAATATTTGGCTATTAAACTGATTATACGAAAAATAAACAAAATTTTGAATTCAAAACATGGAATGATAGAAGAATTTTAAAAAAATATGCGAACAGCAATTTGGTAATAAGATAAATTAAAACAAATTGCATAAAAAAATTTGAATAAGAAAAAAAATCTATAAAATAATTGCACAATAATCTGGTTATTGGAAAATTTTTTAAAAATTATAATGCAAAAAAGCAGAATGAAAAAGAATTTAAAAAAAAAGTTTTCGAAGAGCAATTAGAGTATAAAATAAATTAAAAAAAAAATGTAAGCGAATTTATTTCAAAAACAGCAGAATAAGAGAAGAATTTAAAAAAAAAAACTCAAACAACATTTTGGTGATAAAATAAATTAAAAAAAAATTGTACGCCAAAATCTAAGAGAGAGATAAGAAATCTAAAAATATAAACACTGCCAGAACAAACTTTTATTTAGAAACTAAAAACCAATTTATAATGCTCACCAGAGGTTCAGAACTTTGGGACAGCTCGAACAATAGCCGCGTCTTAAGTAGAGTCTAAGTAGAGTACAAATAAAATATACAAAAATTTTTGCTTTCTACGCAGTTTGCAAATATTTAGAGCGACATTTTTTGATTTAATGACTATGTGTCATGCCAGACGCCTTGACCCGAGCCAAGCCGAGCTATGGGCAAAAATTCTAGATACTTGAGCGATTAGGATTTGACTCAGGTGACAAGGCGCACGCTGCGTATGCGTAATGTAAGTGAATTCATGTTACAAGTCCGAGACTACAAAAAAAATTGTATATAGTATAGAAAAAAAAAAACATTTTCGCTGCTTTCAATCAAATGACAATTGGAGTACATTATTTATATGCTTGTTCTTGTTGTTGTTGTTGGAGGCAGTCAGTCTTAAATTGAATTACTTATAAATAAATAAAGAAATGCGAGCAAACGTCGCTGCTGCTGTTGACGTCAGCGTCAACGTCGGCGTTGGCGTCATTGGCGTCGGCTTACAATTGAATTAAGCAAAAAGGCATCAACAACAAAGCGACAATTTTCCTCAAATAAGATCATTGTTTTTGTTGTTGCTGTTTGTGCGAATCACTGCCAGCTGACCCAAGATAAAACCCAGATCCAGCAACGCGCCGCCAGCCAGTCATACGTTGTCAGTCAATCAGTACTCAGTGCAGTTAGTTCAATCTGGAAGCCATTCAAGCTGCCAAAGGAACAACTTACTCAGAACAGCAACAACGACAAACACTACAAACATGCAACTGCTGCAAATCTTGGGGCTGTTTTTAGTGCTGGCCAGCACATTGAGCAGCAGCCAAGCCGATCTATTGGATTGTGAGGAAAAATTGCCGGAAGCTTTGGCCGAACTGGGCAGCGATATTACGGACAAGATTTCCGAGATAACCGATATGACCAAGGATAAGGACAGCGCTGAGCATGAGGTGCGTGATTTCTTCAAAAACGTGGGCTGTCAGATTAAGAAGGGCGTCAACAAGGCGGGTGAGCATGCCAAGAAACTGAGCGCTGACCTTAAGGAGGGCGCCAAGAAGCTGGGTGAAAAAGCCAAAGATTTGGGCTCTGATATAAAAGAGCGCTTCGAGGATTTTCGTGAAAAACTATCCAAGGATTCGGTAGAGGAAATGTCTAAAGATCGTGGCTTTTTGGCCAATGTAGAAGTCATCAATCCCGACATACTCAAGGGCGAACAGCAGTGTGGTCATGGGCATATACTCGATTCCTTGGGCAACTGCAGCAAGTTGAGGAAGTAAGCGCTATAAATGCTTGCTGCCACAATTTTTTTTTTTTATACTATATAAATTATAAGTTAATTTTTTTTTACCAAAGCAAAGAAAAAAAAAAAAACTAATTTAACTTGTGTTTCATGTGCAACCATGTAAATAAACAAAATGCTGAAAACCTATCGAGTGTGTTTGTTTGGGCGCTTTGAACCCAACATGCAACATGTGGCGGCGGGCGGGTTTCATTTGGCTGGTTCGACAGCTTTCTCGCGTGCTGCGTCATCGAATTTCTCATCGTCGTTGTCGTCGTCGTTTTGGTCGTTGTCGTTGTCGTTGCTGTCTTCGTTGTCGTCATCATCATAAGACCTGGCTTTGGCTTTGGCTCTGGCTCTCCCAGCGCCAAGCGCAGCGAGAAGAACTTGGTCAAATGTAAGCAAAAACTGGCTTTTGGCTGCAAACGGGTTTCAGTCTGGTTTCGTGACTCGACAGTGACACACGCCAAGACGCGCAACGACGCTCCAGCGACATAAACGAAAAACAAGATACTTAGTCCACTAATTATATCCAATTACAATAAACAATGACGCATCGTGCAGTTCTGTGCTCAGTTTTGTTGTTGTTCCTATGCTACGTGTGGCAAGTGCAGGGCGCAGCCATCATCTGCGGCGGCAGCAGCGGCAGCAGCTCAGAGCCGGACAGTGCTAGCAAGTCCAATGAGCCCAGCAGCAATACAACTGAGCCCAGCAAGACCAGCGAGGTGAATCAATTTCTGCACAATGTGCAGTGCACTTTGGAGAAGGCCAAACCCTGGATAGAAGATCTCGAAAAGGAGGCTAAGCGTCTGGAGGAAACTGCTAAGCGTGTGGGCCTGCGCATTATACATCGCTTTGGAGATCTGATGGATAGCTTCTTGAGTGCTACCAATAGGCGTCCAGGTCATGATAGTACCAGTACCAGCACTACTCCCAGTGAGAGCAGCAGCCTCGCTGACAGCAGCACCACGGAGTCGCTCAAGGAGCAGCTTACTACACCACAGTCTAGCTCCACGGATTCGCCACTCAACAGTCTGGCTGAGGCCAATGATGCAGACAACGAAATCTTCAAAGCAGATATAGCTGTGGATAGCTCCTCCAAACTCCAATAAATCGGATTTATTTTATTTAGCAATAATATTTATGCACTGTAGTTATGCTTAGCTTCAATTTCAGAATAAACTTCGTTAGTTTTAGATAAAATTACGAATTTTTTTTTTTTTAAGGCTGTTCCATAGAAAGCCATATTAGTTGACTCATCCAAAATTTGCATAATTGAACATGATATGGCAAATATTGCAGGCAACAACTACAAAATTTAGTTTTTAAGACAGTTTTTTTTTTGTTTGCTTTAAGAGATGATTAATAAAGTGACCGTATAATAAAAAAAAATGAAGACTGCAACGGCAACTTACTAGCTTTCTTTACCGGTAAACGCTTTCAACAAAACAATTTATTTTTCTGTGAGAAATTTTTGGCTTTTTTCAGCTACCTAAAGTAATTGGACTTTCTAGCGCAATTCCCTGAACTGGACTGGTCATAGAGACATAAGCTGCCAAGACACCTATTTATGAGTACTCATGGGTATTTAGAAAAGTCGATGAAAACCGCTGAATACAAGAGTGTGACTACTGGCATTATATTAGCAGCTTCCGGAGCAATCGCCAAAAGATTCACATAGTCCGACCATTGGCCACCAAGTCCAGCTTTCATTTTGAAATCCATTTTTTGGCCTAGTGCAAGTACTATATGTCATTTATAGTACATTGAACTTTCTTCTGAAGTACTTTATCTGCTCGTATCCGGTAGGTGCAGAAACTTATACAATGTGTAAAGTTTATTCTTGAAAAGCATCTCTCTTAGAAGCCTCTAGAGGTGATCGTTGAAATACAGCCATTCTTTAATTGGCTATTAGAGAGACGCACATTTAAAGCATTGGTCTTCTTCTTGGTAGCGTTTTTGGCTCTTAAGTCGTAAAAGTCCTGCCTAACGTAGCGCTCAGCATTGCACATCGGCTCCTGTCTTCCTAATAGCCAAGAAACTGTCCATTCACTTTCTCAAATCTGCGCGTTTTCGACCGATTCAAGGCGAGTGTTCAGGATCTATCTTTGAATATTTCTTTACTTTATGCTCACAGGACAATGCGGCCCGCATAGGTCTTGCCTACGTCACTAAGCGCTTAAAAATTCAAATTTGTTAGCCAGAAGGCGTTCAATATATGTAGATGCACTCTTTAGGAGCTCGGCGAACTTTTATTGATATACTTCCGAGCCTATGAGTCTCATCTGGCCACAACATTAGTCCGAGAACGCTAAATGCCTTAAGAGAAACTTGGTACAGACCACAAAGGGTAAACCTATTAAGTAATAGGTAATATAGTAATATATCGTAAACATCTCAAAGTTGCTCATTGCAACTGAAGAAGTTGATATAGACTTGACCTTCTGATAAACTTTCGGATTAGAGCTTCTATAATGTAGCTACTATAGGGCTATTTCAGAGTACCTCGAAAAAAAAAAAAATATAGGTGTAGGTATACGTTCACAATGCGTTTGCTTATGAAATTATTGCGACTAAATTTGGCAACCAAAAATATTTTTAGTGCCAATCACTAAGGTTTATTTAATAAAAATTAAAAAATATTCAGGGTTTCTGAAGAACGGCGGAGAATGACTTTAAGGTACGCCACTTTTATTGCAATTTCCATAAAATATTTTTTAATTCTAAACAAGAACGTACCAGAAAACTTTCACTTGTAATGTGGCACTTCGTTTTTTCCGCTTAAAGAAAATTTTTTTCTTTGTCAATGCCTCATTTACTGAGCAGAAAAAATTGTATATAGATTTCATATTTTGACGCATAATTCCTGAAATTTCTTTAATTCTTTAGAACAAATCGAGCATAACTTACTTAGACATTCCTTTAGATGCATAGATAAATCTACAAAGTGACTGATCCATATCGATAAAGCCGAACCGACATCTTTTTATATAGATGACAAGTGAGGTCATAAGCTTGTCCATTCCTGTGTATACAAAAATATATTAATAGGTTTTTTTTTTTTTTAAATTAATATGTCATAAATAATTTAAAATAAAGCAATTAATATACTTGTACATTGATATTTTAATTAATTCTAGGAAAACTACGCTTCGGAAGAAATAGTTTACTTTCGATTTTCTCAAGATTTTTCTTTATATAAGGGCGTTTAAACAACAGCCGCGCTAAACATCTTACTTCCGATTGACCTCTACGCGGAGTACTCAGCTGCTCGTACAGCTGGGCGCCTAAAAGCGGCGGGTCTTTTTAAGAACATTCGCTACGGACATAGTTCAATAGGACAGGGACTCTCTGACGAAATTGACTATGTCATACCGCACCTACAATTTGGGAAAAGGGTAAAGGTGACGATGGAGGAAGACGGCTGGCGTAAAGGCCTTATACCCAGTCACAATACCTATAACCTATTCACTGACGGCTCAAAGATGGAAAAGGGCGTTGGTGCTGCAGTATACTGCTCCGAGCTTAATGTAAGTCGAAGTTACAGGCTTCCGGACCACTGCAGCATCTTTCAGGCTGAAGTATTCGCCGCAATGAAGGCGGCTGAGTTGGCATGCACCAACACTTCAACTGGAACAAAGATTAACCTCTTCATAGACAGTCAAGCCGCTATCAAGGCAATTGTATCGCACTGTACATCCTCCTTCCAAGTCCTTGAATGCCAGGCAGTCATCCAGAGATTAGCTGCGGCTCGTAAACTGCATATCTACTGGGTGCCTGGACATAAAGGCATAATGGGGAATGAAATGGTGGATGCAATTGCCAAAAGCGGTGTTGGGCTTCCGGAGGGACAAATACACGACGTACGCCGACCGATCAAACACCTCTACGTTATGCTGAAGTGCAACGTGAAGCGCAGAGCTGAAGCTAGATGGAAAAATCTAGACAGCTGTCACACAGCGAAAATCATGCTGGCTCATTACGGCAGGAAACAAAGTAACTTCATAATGAAACTCTCACGCACTGAATGCAGGACCATCACGGGTGTGCTAACAGGACATTGCCTCTCAGCGAAGCATGCGCATAGGATGGGACTAACGGCAAGCGAATCATACAGGATCTGCAGGGATCCAGAAGTCCCTGAGACCCTAGCACACGTACTCTGCGACTGCCCAGCCATCTATAGACATCGTCTGACCACCCTAGGAGAACCAGCGTTTGTCGGTCTAGAAGAGGTGGCCAGGCTACAAGTTGGGCGGCTA
>JBAMAX010001203.1:0-25582 GCA_037043745.1 Chymomyza amoena
GACCATTGGCCACCAAGTCCAGCTTTCATTTTGAAATCCATTTTTTGGCCTAGTGCAAGTACTATATGTCATTTATAGTACATTGAACTTTCTTCTGAAGTACTTTATCTGCTCGTATCCGGTAGGTGCAGAAACTTATACAATGTGTAAAGTTTATTCTTGAAAAGCATCTCTCTTAGAAGCCTCTAGAGGTGATCGTTGAAATACAGCCATTCTTTAATTGGCTATTAGAGAGACGCACATTTAAAGCATTGGTCTTCTTCTTGGTAGCGTTTTTGGCTCTTAAGTCGTAAAAGTCCTGCCTAACGTAGCGCTCAGCATTGCACATCGGCTCCTGTCTTCCTAATAGCCAAGAAACTGTCCATTCACTTTCTCAAATCTGCGCGTTTTCGACCGATTCAAGGCGAGTGTTCAGGATCTATCTTTGAATATTTCTTTACTTTATGCTCACAGGACAATGCGGCCCGCATAGGTCTTGCCTACGTCACTAAGCGCTTAAAAATTCAAATTTGTTAGCCAGAAGGCGTTCAATATATGTAGATGCACTCTTTAGGAGCTCGGCGAACTTTTATTGATATACTTCCGAGCCTATGAGTCTCATCTGGCCACAACATTAGTCCGAGAACGCTAAATGCCTTAAGAGAAACTTGGTACAGACCACAAAGGGTAAACCTATTAAGTAATAGGTAATATAGTAATATATCGTAAACATCTCAAAGTTGCTCATTGCAACTGAAGAAGTTGATATAGACTTGACCTTCTGATAAACTTTCGGATTAGAGCTTCTATAATGTAGCTACTATAGGGCTATTTCAGAGTACCTCGAAAAAAAAAAAAATATAGGTGTAGGTATACGTTCACAATGCGTTTGCTTATGAAATTATTGCGACTAAATTTGGCAACCAAAAATATTTTTAGTGCCAATCACTAAGGTTTATTTAATAAAAATTAAAAAATATTCAGGGTTTCTGAAGAACGGCGGAGAATGACTTTAAGGTACGCCACTTTTATTGCAATTTCCATAAAATATTTTTTAATTCTAAACAAGAACGTACCAGAAAACTTTCACTTGTAATGTGGCACTTCGTTTTTTCCGCTTAAAGAAAATTTTTTTCTTTGTCAATGCCTCATTTACTGAGCAGAAAAAATTGTATATAGATTTCATATTTTGACGCATAATTCCTGAAATTTCTTTAATTCTTTAGAACAAATCGAGCATAACTTACTTAGACATTCCTTTAGATGCATAGATAAATCTACAAAGTGACTGATCCATATCGATAAAGCCGAACCGACATCTTTTTATATAGATGACAAGTGAGGTCATAAGCTTGTCCATTCCTGTGTATACAAAAATATATTAATAGGTTTTTTTTTTTTTTAAATTAATATGTCATAAATAATTTAAAATAAAGCAATTAATATACTTGTACATTGATATTTTAATTAATTCTAGGAAAACTACGCTTCGGAAGAAATAGTTTACTTTCGATTTTCTCAAGATTTTTCTTTATATAAGGGCGTTTAAACAACAGCCGCGCTAAACATCTTACTTCCGATTGACCTCTACGCGGAGTACTCAGCTGCTCGTACAGCTGGGCGCCTAAAAGCGGCGGGTCTTTTTAAGAACATTCGCTACGGACATAGTTCAATAGGACAGGGACTCTCTGACGAAATTGACTATGTCATACCGCACCTACAATTTGGGAAAAGGGTAAAGGTGACGATGGAGGAAGACGGCTGGCGTAAAGGCCTTATACCCAGTCACAATACCTATAACCTATTCACTGACGGCTCAAAGATGGAAAAGGGCGTTGGTGCTGCAGTATACTGCTCCGAGCTTAATGTAAGTCGAAGTTACAGGCTTCCGGACCACTGCAGCATCTTTCAGGCTGAAGTATTCGCCGCAATGAAGGCGGCTGAGTTGGCATGCACCAACACTTCAACTGGAACAAAGATTAACCTCTTCATAGACAGTCAAGCCGCTATCAAGGCAATTGTATCGCACTGTACATCCTCCTTCCAAGTCCTTGAATGCCAGGCAGTCATCCAGAGATTAGCTGCGGCTCGTAAACTGCATATCTACTGGGTGCCTGGACATAAAGGCATAATGGGGAATGAAATGGTGGATGCAATTGCCAAAAGCGGTGTTGGGCTTCCGGAGGGACAAATACACGACGTACGCCGACCGATCAAACACCTCTACGTTATGCTGAAGTGCAACGTGAAGCGCAGAGCTGAAGCTAGATGGAAAAATCTAGACAGCTGTCACACAGCGAAAATCATGCTGGCTCATTACGGCAGGAAACAAAGTAACTTCATAATGAAACTCTCACGCACTGAATGCAGGACCATCACGGGTGTGCTAACAGGACATTGCCTCTCAGCGAAGCATGCGCATAGGATGGGACTAACGGCAAGCGAATCATACAGGATCTGCAGGGATCCAGAAGTCCCTGAGACCCTAGCACACGTACTCTGCGACTGCCCAGCCATCTATAGACATCGTCTGACCACCCTAGGAGAACCAGCGTTTGTCGGTCTAGAAGAGGTGGCCAGGCTACAAGTTGGGCGGCTACTTAATTTCGCTAAAAAAGTAAAATTTTTAACTGACCATAGCGTTGCGTAATAACCTCGAATCTGGCACAGCTAAGGACATTTTAACCATCACCAAACAAATATTCTCCTCTTCCTATCGTTTTTTGGTGAAATATTCGAATGAAAGTTACTATGCTCTTAGAAGATAAAGATTTCATTGAACCTCATTAGTTTGCATTAAGTCGGTATTATTACAGAGTGCACCCAATAGACTAAACTTGAATCAATTAAGGCTAATGAGGTAATGCAAGACTTAAATCCTGATGATGGAGTTAATAAAAAGTATATAAATAATGTATAGTTTCTAAAAAATGGAAGTTTTATCTTCTACTTAGAGAGAGTTTAATTTATAATTTTTTCTTATTGTGGATTTTGATTGACATCAACTTTTACCTTTATTTTTAGCAAGTTGAACTTGAAAAGATAAATCATTTAAGTCATTTAAATATGTTTTCTTTGGTTCTAAAAATGAGTTAAAAGGCCTGAGTAAGCTAGTGTGACCATACTTTGGATATCCACATAAATAAATAATTCTTCAAAGAGAAGAGCTGCATTAAAAAAGAATGGATGGACTAAAAATAACTTACAAAAATGCAAATACACTGCCGGGCAAAAGTTTTCGGACACCTAATAATTACTACTTAAAATTCAAAAAAATTATCATAAAAGTTTGAAACTACTTCTTTCCACCTTTAGCTTTCACCAATTTTTCGACGATTCGAGGTATTCTGTTAATAAGTTGTTCAAGAACTTTTGGTTCCAGCTGCTTCTATGCCTTCTTTAATAAAATCCAGAGTGTTTCTTTCAAAGCTAGACACTGTTTCTTGACTTGATAATCGAGTTCATCCGTTGGGACTTAGATCAGGGGATTGGCCCGGCCACTTTACGATTTTCAACGTTCTATCTTTTTGTTTATTTTTCAGATAAGTTTAGCCGATTTTGGCTATAACTCGTAAACTAAACGTCCTAGTGAGAAAAGGAGCATAATCTGTGATCACTCGCCAACATTTTTTCCAACTTTAAATGGCTATAACTCGTAAACCAAGCGTCCTAGTGTGAAAAGGAGCTTAATCTGTGATCACTAAACCAAATTTTTTCCAACTTAAAATGGCTACAACTCGTTAACTAAGCGTCCTAGAGCGAAAAGGAGCATAATCTGTGATCACTCGCTAAAATTGTTTTTCAACTTTAAATGGTTATAAAAGTTGTTAGTTTATTGATGAATTTATGTTGCTGATAACACAGGTCAACATGGTTCAGTTGTTGGAAAGCTAAGAGTCATTTCCGAAGTAATTTGGTGCGTAGAATCCGAATCCGGCATCAGAACTGGCCCATCACGTCAGGATTTTGAGATATTTGAGGTTATGTACCCAAAAAATGGCGTTTTTTCCTACATTTGAGGTTATGTACAGGGCGCAAAAAATTTTTGCGGTCTTTCTCTCCAATTACATCATTTAGTACAACTCTTACCCTTTAATTTAAGGGTTCAAGAGATCAACTACGATTTTTTTCGCAAAGTTATGGCTTTTCGAAGTTACGAGATATTAGCCCTTCGACGTCATTAGCATTTGCAATAAGCCTTTGAGCTAGTTGTACTAAATGATGTAATTGGAGAAAAAGACCCGCCAAGCATTTTGCGCCCTGCTACATAACCTCCGATGTAGGAAAAAACGCGAGTTTTTGGGTACATAACCTCAAACATCTCTGAAATCCTGACGTGATGGGCCAGTTCTGATGCCGGATTCGGATTCGTCAGCGCAAATTACTTCGGAAATGACTCTTAGCTTTCCAACAACTCACATGTTTTCCCCTGTATTTGTAGACCTGTGTAATTTAATTTTACATATTCGATTACTTTCATAACACGCTTTAAGCTCTTTTCGAGTTCGCTAATCAATTCCGTATAATTTCTCAAGTTTTCGGAAACTTTTGTCTGGCAGTGTAGATAGCTGCGTTTTTTAAAGGTTCTTAATATAAGATGGCTTTTCTCTTACTGCGGGATCTTTCGAGTTTCATATGATTACTCACAAATTCCAAGAATATGACAATAAATTTCGGGAGCACTTGCTTCCAGTTTACGAAGACTTTGCTGCAACGACAGCCGCATTTAAGCACAAAAATAAACAACAATAATTGGTATAATAAACAATTACAAATCAAACAAAAAAAATTAAAATTAATAGTTTGACAACCACTTTGATTTATAGAGAAGTGTGCCAGAAATCTCTGGACGATTTTGACCTAATAGCTTTCTAAAGATTGTGTGCTAAACTGCTCCAAATCATTTATAAAAGTTGAAGAGATTCTATATAAATTAAAAATCTCTCGAAATCGATAACTTCAACAACTGTCTACAAAGCGATTTCCGGCACAGCACCGATTTAAGTCAAGTGCGGGCTTGCCAAACCGGTTCGACATGAGCAGCGACGTGTGAAGCGAGTCCACAGATTGGGAGAATCAGCTGCACGAGATCGTTCAGTCGCACTCGAAAGCTTGAAGCGCACGGTCAAAGTGTCAGTGTGAGCGGTTAAGAAAAAGTCTTAAATACACCTCTTCCTCTGAAGAAATTCATATATTCCAAAAACCATGAAGCCCATTGTTGCCTGTGCCTTGTTTGGTTTAGTGCTGCTGGCCACGCATGCCTACGCAGACTGCGATACTGAGAAGAGTCCCGATGACAGTGACTTCAAGCACTTTTTCAAGAGTCTGGGCTGCAAGGTCAAGCAGGGCGCCGAAGATGTAGCCGATGCGGCCAAGCCTTATGCTGAGAAGATTGGCAGCACTGTATCCCACACGTACGATGAGCTGAAGCACAAGCTGACCGATGATGCAGCAGCTTCTGCTTCCCCCTCGCCAGCTAGCGCTGTCTATGAAGGACCCACTGAACGTGTGCTGCTGGCGCCCATCGTCGGAGGCAATGTGCCCGCTGACTTGGTACCTGCACCCACACCCAGTGCTCAGCCAGCTGGTAAGTTGGACTAACCAGCAAATTAGGCCACAACTTAGTGATCATATTTTTTTTGCAACTGCAGCAGCGGCTTAAAGTGCTGGATGCGTATACGTGATATGGAATATATTCTTAATCAGGAACAGCCGCAGGTTCATAAAAAAATACTTTGTAATTATTAAACTACCGTATATGTAAAAATATTTTTTTTTTGTTATTGCAATTGTGATTCTAAGTACTTTACATACATGTTTTTTTTTTTCGTTAAATAAATCTTTGAAAAAAAAAATGGTCGCAAATGAGTTTAAAGTTCATTGTTAATAGCTAGATTGTGTTGTCTATTAAAATGTAATCTTTGAACCCCTTTTGAAAAACCCCTTCATCCAAATGGAAGCTCTATTTTGTTATCTCTGATTTTTCTAGTCTTCTCAAGGCATAAAAACAACTAAAACTGAGCGTCCAGAGTTTCTTAATTGTTCTACTTTATGCGTTTTTAATCTTTTTTAATTTATCACCAAACATAAAAATTTTCTAAACTTGTTAAAAGTTTAAAGCTAAAGCAAATTAATCTTTTTTATAGTTGATAATTAATTTAACTATTCTTTTGTTTAAATTTGCATACTCTCAAGATTTGACTGAGATTAAATGACTTTTAGTGGCATAAATAATTAAGCAGCTTAAAGCGAAAGTTTTTAGATCGAAAATGTGTATGTGTTATAGTGAGTCTTCTAAATATTAGACTCTTAAATTTATTTTAATTATTATATCCGAACTAGTATTTTTAACTACTATAATCTTAGACAGTTTGATCAATTTAAAATTAAGCCAATGAGCTGAATTCGAGAATTTGGTGAGATATAGCTGATTTCTTTTTAAGACTACTAAAAAGACTTCCCAAATTTACTTAACTTTTGATGCATATAGATAGTTTAATCTTAAACAAGTCTCAAAAATTAGGTTTTCATTTCCTAACAAACAAAAATTGATTTTTCTTAAAAATTCTCGAAATTTGTGTCGGCCATATTTTTACCTAACATTTTTTGCAAAAAATTAAGATAAAATTCAATATAATATCTGAAATATACCAGGAATTTTGGTTTGCTTAGTTGCAGTAAAGATTGTTTAAAGTCATCCACTTTATGTAAAGCTGGATAGGTTTATATCAATAAATAGAAGCAACTTTTGATTTCATGAATTTTTAAAATAATTTTCATCCTTAACAAAATTTTCGCTTTGAGATGATTTTTGAAGAAAGAGATTTCTCACTGATTTTTGTAGCTTGAAAATATTATCTATCTATATAATTTTCAAAAAAATATTTGACTTGTTCTAATATTTAAAGAAATGAATTTTTGGGTCTTTTTTTGTTTTCAATAAACATCGTTCCTAAAAAAATTTCGTTAGAGATGATATTTGAAAAGATTTTTTTTGTGCCATTAAAATTGTTTCCACAAATATCATGCTTAATAAATTCTCATTTGAGATCATATTTGAAGAAATATATATCCTGTGAATTTTTAGAATCTTTAAATAGTTTTTCTGAAATATCATACTTATGTAAAATATCCAGAAATAGAATTCCGGTATGTTTTCTACATTTTTCAAATTGTAGTTCTCCCAATATTATCTTTAACAAAAATTTTGCATTAAGATTTTATTGAAAGAAATCGATTTTCAGTATCTTTAAAATATTTTCAAAAAGTATCATTCTTTGAAGAAATTTGTTTTTTGTGACTTTTAATTTTTTTCAACAAATATCACTAATAAATGCTCATGTGAGGTCATAGTTAAAGTTCAATTTTTTTCCACAAATATCCCTTATAAATACTTATTTTAGATCATAGTTAAAGAAAGAAGTTTCCTGTATATTTTTTGAATTTATAAAATGTTTTCCTTAAATATCATACTTATTAAAAAAAATGGCGTACAGAAAGTCGGGCGCGGACGACTTTGGGATACCCTGTTACCACTAGCTTGCAATAAAATCTGGTTCCTTCACAAAAAACCAAAAACAGAAGAATTTTTTAGCAAAAAAATTTTATTTTTGACCAATCGTTCCTATGGGAGCTATATGATATAGTCAACCGATTTCAATCAAATTTGACACAGTGCTTAAATACCTTAAAGATCTGAATGCCGAATTTAGTTCAAATATCTTTACAAACAATCCAAACACATCGATTTTTTTATGTAAAACGTTTTTTGGACCGATTGGTCCTATGGTAGCTGTATGATATAGTCAACCGATTTGGATAAAAATTTAGTACAGTGCTTAGGAACTATAAAAAACTCACGAATATCAAATTTGGTCCCAATATTTTAACAAACAAACGAAACACAACAAATTTTGTTAAAAAATCGATTTTTTGGAAGATCGGCCCTATGGGAGCTATATGATATAGTCAACCGATTTTGATGAAATTTGGTACAGTGATTGGAAACTATAAAAAGCTTTCGAATACCAAGTTACGATATCTTCATAAACAAACGAATTATTCATCTAAAACTTTTTTTTTGTCGAGGTCGTCTCAACACCCCTATGGGAGCTATATAATTTAACCCTGATATCAAAAAAATAAAATAAACTTGTCTCATATGGAATAATATGGGATCTAATGTGAAAGTTTGGTAACTCTAGCTCTTACCATCTCTGAGATCTAGGCGTTCACACGGACGGACGGACGGACGGACGGACAGACGGACAGACGGACATGGGTATATCGACTTCTCTATTCACCCTGATCATATTTTAGTCAACTTTGGGGTGTCTCCGACGTCTCCTTCTATATGTTGCATACATTTTCGGCTTGCACAAACTTAATATACCCTTGGTACCATACGGTACAGGGTATAAAAAATAACTTTGGGTAGATATTTTAAGAAATAGATTTCCGGTATGTTTCATGAGACTTCAAAAAATATTGTTCTAATATTAGCTTCAACAAAATGTTTGCTTTGAAATGAGATGAGATATTTAAAGAAATAGGTTCCCTGCATTTGCCCAGAAACTTTCAATTATATTATGTAAATACCAAGCTGAACAAAATTTTCAAATTGAGATAATCTTGAAAGAAATCGATTTTCTTTATCTTTAAAATATTCTTGTTAAATATTATGTTTACAAAAATTTAGTTTTGCGATAATATTTAAAGAAATAGTTTTCCGAAATTTTTCGTAAGTCTTCAAAATAATTTCCTTTAATATATAGTAAGCCTAAAAATCTGTTCGATTTGGAGCTAATTTTTGGAGAAATACATTTTTTGTATCTTCAAAAATATTGCTTTGAACATAATTTTTAAAAAAATATTTTGAACGTTTAAGATTGTCTCCAAATATTATCTTTAACAAAAATTTTATATAATATTTGAAGAAATAGTTTTCCGCTATGTTTTATGAATCTTCGAAATATTGTTTTGGTAATATTAGTTTTAACAAAAAGTTTGCATTGAGATGATATTTTAAGAAATAGATTTCCTGCATTTATTCTCAATCTTTCAACTATATTTTGCAAAAATCAACGCTGAACGAAATTTTTGCATTTTGAGGCGATTTTTTGTATCTTTAAATTATATTTCGCAAATATCATATTTACTAAAAACTTACTTTTGAGATAAAATATTATATTTATAAAAATAGTTTTCCGCTATTTACACAGGTCAACATGGTTCAGTTGTTGGAAAGCTAAGAGTCATTTCCAAAGTAATTTGGTGCGTAGAATCCGAATCCGGCGTCAGAACTGGCCCATCACGTCAGGATTTTGAGATATTTGAGGTTATGTACCCAAAAAATGGCGTTTTTTCCTACATTTGAGGTACATAACCTCAAATATCTCAAAATCCTGACGTGATGGGTTAGTTCTGACGCCGGATTCGGATTCTACCACCAAATTACTTCGGAAATGACTCTTAGCTTTCCAACAACTCACATGACCCCTGTATTTGTAGACCTATGTTATTGAAAGCATTTAAAAGGTTTCCCTCAAATATTATGCTTAAAAACTTTTTGATTTGAGCTAATTTTTGAAGAAATAGATTTTATTTTATTATTATCATTATATTATTATTATTATATTTATTATTATGAAGTATGTTTTGCGAATCTTTAAGATGTTCTGAATATATCATCTTCAATACACTTAGCTGATAGAAAAGATTTCCTTCATTTTTTGTGAAGCTTCAAAATTTTGTCTGCTTAAATAATATTAAACAAAAATATTGCACTAAGAGTATATGTATTAGAAGAAAAATGTTTTTTTCACGTATTATCTTTAGTAGAAATTTAACCGTAAGATATTTTTTACGAAATAGATTTCCGCCTTGTTTTATGAATCTTAACAATTTTAGTTGGATTTTATTATATTAAATAAAATTATTGCATTGAGATGATAACTGAATAAATTGGTTTCCTGTGTATTTTCCGAATATTCAAAATGTTTGATGAGATATTGGAAGTAATCGATTTCCTGTGCTTTTATTGAATCTTTAAATTATTTTCTACAAATATTCTATTAAACTCATTTTCACTTCGAGTTGATATTTGAAAAAAACAATTTAAAGATTTTGTTCGAATATTATTATCATGATCAAATTTATGGCATTGAGATGATAACTGAATAAACAGATTTTCTGTATTTTTTTCGAACCTTTAAAATATTTGATGAGATATTAGAAGAATTGAATTTTCTGCATTTTTCTTGATTTTTTAAATTGTTTTCTTTAAATATTTTACTGAATAAAATTTCGCTTTGAGTTGATATGTGAAGAAAAAGATTTCCAGTATATTTGGTGACGTTTTAAAATGTTCTACAAATACCATCTTTAACAACATTTTTCGCTTTGAGATGATATCTGAAGAATTAGAGTTGCTCTTGGTTTTATGTTGCAAAAACACTTCATAAAAATATTTTTGATTGACTTAGCTAGTTGATTTAAGTTAACTTAAATATGTTTTCTTTAACTCTTTAGTTTTGCGATAAATTTTAAAGGAAATACGGTAAGCAGGTATTTAATCATTTCCAGAAATCTATAACGGCTACAGAAGAATCGTAAAGTTCCAACAAAGGTAAAAATTTAATAGGAATGCTGAACTAGCTCGCAAAACTGAAAGTTCTTGTTTCAGTTAAAACTCTCACAACGATTCGTCTTATTGAGTCTTAAGCCAAAGTACAGTCATTGTTTTAAACTAAGTGAACTATATCTAAAAATGTTTTTATTACAATTTCCCAGACAATTAGTAAGTCAATAAGTATTGTTATTATTTGTTGTTTTACTTCAGGTTTCCTATTATTTTCTACTTAACTATATCGCTTTAGTTTACGATTCGTGTAAAAATGTATAATTAGCTGAAATATATATAATTTATTCGCTAAAGTTGGATATTACTCATTTTACGTTATATCTATGCGAAGTATACGATTGCGTTTCTGTATAGTATATAATATAATAAGCATATACAAGCTGTATATAAGTTTTATTTATTCAGGTCTCAGTCGTTGTTTATGACGTTGTCGACCAAGTTCAAACGATTTCTGCTCAATGTCAGCTAGAGTTTTATTTTGATTTTTTTAGTCTAAGCACACGCAGTATTTATATAATTAAAAGTTTGTAGAGTATCAACTTTTGCTTGAATAAATTATATATATTTCAGCTAATTGCACGAATCGTAAACTAAAGCGATATGGATGGAGCAATAGAGCCTGAAGCAAAACAACAAATAATAACAATACTTATTGACTTACTAATTGTCTGGGAAATTGTAATAAAAACATTTTTAGATATAGTTCACTTAGTTTAAAACAATGACTGTACTTTGGCTCAAGACTCAACAAGACGAATCGTTGTGAGAGTTTTAACCTGAAACAAGAACTTTCAGTTTTGCGAGCTAGTTCAGCATTCCTATTAAATTTTTACCTTTGTTGGAACTTTACGATTCTTCTGCAGCCGTTACAGATTTCTGGAAGTGATTAAATACCTGCTTACCGTATTTCCCTTAAAATCGATCGGCAAAACTAAAAGAGTTAAAGAAAACATATTTAAGTTAACTTAAACTCAACTAGCTAAGTCAATCAAAAATATTTTTATGAAGTGTTTTTGCAACATAAAACCAAGAGCAACTCTAATTCTTCAGATATCATCTCAAAGCGAAAAATGTTGTTAAAGATGGTATTTGTAGAACATTTTAAAACGTCACCAAATATACTGGAAATCTTTTTCTTCACATATCAACTCAAAGCGAAATTTTATTCAGTAAAATATTTAAAGAAAACAATTTAAAAAATCAAGAAAAATGCAGAAAATTCAATTCTTCTAATATCTCATCAAATATTTTAAAGGTTCGAAAAAAATACAGAAAATCTGTTTATTCAGTTATCATCTCAATGCCATAAATTTGATCATGATAATAATATTCGAACAAAATCTTTAAATTGTTTTTTTCAAATATCAACTCGAAGTGAAAATGAGTTTAATAGAATATTTGTAGAAAATAATTTAAAGATTCAATAAAAGCACAGGAAATCGATTACTTCCAATATCTCATCAAACATTTTGAATATTCGGAAAATACACAGGAAACCAATTTATTCAGTTATCATCTCAATGCAATAATTTTATTTAATATAATAAAATCCAACTAAAATTGTTAAGATTCATAAAACAAGGCGGAAATCTATTTCGTAAAAAATATCTTACGGTTAAATTTCTACTAAAGATAATACGTGAAAAAAACATTTTTCTTCTAATACATATACTCTTAGTGCAATATTTTTGTTTAATATTATTTAAGCAGACAAAATTTTGAAGCTTCACAAAAAATGAAGGAAATCTTTTCTATCAGCTAAGTGTATTGAAGATGATATATTCAGAACATCTTAAAGATTCGCAAAACATACTTCATAATAATAAATATAATAATAATAATATAATGATAATAATAAAATAAAATCTATTTCTTCAAAAATTAGCTCAAATCAAAAAGTTTTTAAGCATAATATTTGAGGGAAACCTTTTAAATGCTTTCAATAACATAGGTCTACAAATACAGGGGTCATGTGAGTTGTTGGAAAGCTAAGAGTCATTTCCGAAGTAATTTGGTGCGTAGAATCCGAATCCGGCGTCAGAACTAACCCATCACGTCAGGATTTTGAGATATTTGAGGTTATGTACCTCAAATGTAGGAAAAAACGCCATTTTTGGGTACATAACCTCAAATATCTCAAAATCCTGACGTGATGGGCCAGTTCTGACGCCGGATTCGATTCTACGCACCAAATTACTTTGGAAATGACTCTTAGCTTTCCAACAACTGAACCATGTTGACCTGTGTAAATAGCGGAAAACTATTTTTATAAATATAATATTTTATCTCAAAAGTAAGTTTTTAGTAAATATGATATTTGCGAAATATAATTTAAAGATACAAAAAATCGCCTCAAAATGCAAAAATTTCGTTCAGCGTTGATTTTTGCAAAATATAGTTGAAAGATTGAGAATAAATGCAGGAAATCTATTTCTTAAAATATCATCTCAATGCAAACTTTTTGTTAAAACTAATATTACCAAAACAATATTTCGAAGATTCATAAAACATAGCGGAAAACTATTTCTTCAAATATTATATAAAATTTTTGTTAAAGATAATATTTGGAGACAATCTTAAACGTTCAAAATATTTTTTTAAAAATTATGTCAAAGCAATATTTTTGAAGATACAAAAAATGTATTTCTCCAAAAATTAGCTCAAATCGAACAGATTTTTAGGCTTACTATATATTAAAGGAAATTATTTTGAAGACTTACGAAAAATTTCGGAAAACTATTTCTTTAAATATTATCGCAAAACTAAATTTTTGTAAACATAATATTTAACAAGAATATTTTAAAGATAAAGAAAATCGATTTCTTTCAAGATTATCTCAATTTGAAAATTTTGTTCAGCTTGGTATTTACATAATATAATTGAAAGTTTCTGGGCAAATGCAGGGAACCTATTTCTTTAAATATCTCATCTCATTTCAAAGCAAACATTTTGTTGAAGCTAATATTAGAACAATATTTTTTGAAGTCTCATGAAACATACCGGAAATCTATTTCTTAAAATATCTACCCAAAGTTATTTTTTATACCCTGTACCGTATGGTACCAAGGGTATATTAAGTTTGTGCAAGCCGAAAATGTATGTAACATATAGAAGGAGACGTCGGAGACACCCCAAAGTTGACTAAAATATGATCAGGGTGAATAGAGAAGTCGATATACCCATGTCCGTCTGTCCGTCTGTCCGTCCGTCCGTCCGTCCGTCCGTGTGAACGCCTAGATCTCAGAGATGGTAAGAGCTAGAGTTACCAAACTTTCACATTAGATCCCATATTATTCCATATGAGACAAGTTTATTTTATTTTTTTGATATCGGGGTTAAATTATATAGCTCCCATAGGGGTGTTGAGACGACCTCGACAAAAAAAAAGTTTTAGATGAATAATTCGTTTGTTTATGAAGATATCGTAACTTGGTATTCGAAAGCTTTTTATAGTTTCCAATCACTGTACCAAATTTCATCAAAATCGGTTGACTATATCATATAGCTCCCATAGGGCCGATCTTCCAAAAATCGATTTTTTAACAAAATTTGTTGTGTTTCGTTTGTTTGTTAAAATATTGGGACCAAATTTGATATTCGTGAGTTTTTTATAGTTCCTAAGCACTGTACTAAATTTTATCCAAATCGGTTGACTATATCATACAGCTACCATAGGACCAATCGGTCCAAAAAACGTTTTATATAAAAAATCGATGTGTTTGGATTGTTTGTAAAGATATTTGAACTAAATTCGGCATTCAGATCTTTAAGGTATTTAAGCACTGTGTCAAATTTGATTGAAATCGGTTGACTATATCATATAGCTCCCATAGGAACGATTGGTCAAAAATAAAATTTTTTGCTAAAAATTCTTCTGTTTTTGGTTTTTTGTGAAGGAACCAGATTTTATTGCAAGCTAGTGGTACAGGGTATCCCAAAGTCGTCCGCGCCCGACTTTCTGTACGCCATTTTTTTTAATAAGTATGATATTTAAGGAAAACATTTTATAAATTCAAAAAATATACAGGAAACTTCTTTCTTTAACTATGATCTAAAATAAGTATTTATAAGGGATATTTGTGGAAAAAAATTGAACTTTAACTATGACCTCACATGAGCATTTATTAGTGATATTTGTTGAAAAAAATTAAAAGTCACAAAAAACAAATTTCTTCAAAGAATGATACTTTTTGAAAATATTTTAAAGATACTGAAAATCGATTTCTTTCAATAAAATCTTAATGCAAAATTTTTGTTAAAGATAATATTGGGAGAACTACAATTTGAAAATGTAGAAAACATACCGGAATTCCCTATTTCTGGATATTTTACATAAGTATGATATTTCAGAAAAACTATTTAAAGATTCTAAAAATTCACAGGATATATATTTCTTCAAATATGATCTCAAATGAGAATTTATTAAGCATGATATTTGTGGAAACAATTTTAATGGCACAAAAAAAATCTTTTCAAATATCATCTCTAACGAAATTTTTTTAGGAACGATGTTTATTGAAAACAAAAAAAGACCCAAAAATTCATTTCTTTAAATATTAGAACAAGTCAAATATTTTTTTGAAAATTATATAGATAGATAATATTTTCAAGCTACAAAAATCAGTGAGAAATCTCTTTCTTCAAAAATCATCTCAAAGCGAAAATTTTGTTAAGGATGAAAATTATTTTAAAAATTCATGAAATCAAAAGTTGCTTCTATTTATTGATATAAACCTATCCAGCTTTACATAAAGTGGATGACTTTAAACAATCTTTACTGCAACTAAGCAAACCAAAATTCCTGGTATATTTCAGATATTATATTGAATTTTATCTTAATTTTTTGCAAAAAATGTTAGGTAAAAATATGGCCGACACAAATTTCGAGAATTTTTAAGAAAAATCAATTTTTGTTTGTTAGGAAATGAAAACCTAATTTTTGAGACTTGTTTAAGATTAAACTATCTATATGCATCAAAAGTTAAGTAAATTTGGGAAGTCTTTTTAGTAGTCTTAAAAAGAAATCAGCTATATCTCACCAAATTCTCGAATTCAGCTCATTGGCTTAATTTTAAATTGATCAAACTGTCTAAGATTATAGTAGTTAAAAAAATACTAGTTCGGATATAATAATTAAAATAAATTTAAGAGTCTAATATTTAGAAGACTCACTATAACACATACACATTTTCGATCTAAAAACTTTCGCTTTAAGCTGCTTAATTATTTATGCCACTAAAAGTCATTTAATCTCAGTCAAATCTTGAGAGTATGCAAATTTAAACAAAAGAATAGTTAAATTAATTATCAACTATAAAAAAGATTAATTTGCTTTAGCTTTAAACTTTTAACAAGTTTAGAAAATTTTTATGTTTGGTGATAAATTAAAAAAGATTAAAAACGCATAAAGTAGAACAATTAAGAAACTCTGGACGCTCAGTTTTAGTTGTTTTTATGCCTTGAGAAGACTAGAAAAATCAGAGATAACAAAATAGAGCTTCCATTTGGATGAAGGGGTTTTTCAAAAGGGGTTCAAAGATTACATTTTAATAGACAACACAATCTAGCTATTAACAATGAACTTTAAACTCATTTGCGACCATTTTTTTTTTCAAAGATTTATTTAACGAAAAAAAAAAACATGTATGTAAAGTACTTAGAATCACAATTGCAATAACAAAAAAAAAATATTTTTACATATACGGTAGTTTAATAATTACAAAGTATTTTTTTATGAACCTGCGGCTGTTCCTGATTAAGAATATATTCCATATCACGTATACGCATCCAGCACTTTAAGCCGCTGCTGCAGTTGCAAAAAAAATATGATCACTAAGTTGTGGCCTAATTTGCTGGTTAGTCCAACTTACCAGCTGGCTGAGCACTGGGTGTGGGTGCAGGTACCAAGTCAGCGGGCACATTGCCTCCGACGATGGGCGCCAGCAGCACACGTTCAGTGGGTCCTTCATAGACAGCGCTAGCTGGCGAGGGGGAAGCAGAAGCTGCTGCATCATCGGTCAGCTTGTGCTTCAGCTCATCGTACGTGTGGGATACAGTGCTGCCAATCTTCTCAGCATAAGGCTTGGCCGCATCGGCTACATCTTCGGCGCCCTGCTTGACCTTGCAGCCCAGACTCTTGAAAAAGTGCTTGAAGTCACTGTCATCGGGACTCTTCTCAGTATCGCAGTCTGCGTAGGCATGCGTGGCCAGCAGCACTAAACCAAACAAGGCACAGGCAACAATGGGCTTCATGGTTTTTGGAATATATGAATTTCTTCAGAGGAAGAGGTGTATTTAAGACTTTTTCTTAACCGCTCACACTGACACTTTGACCGTGCGCTTCAAGCTTTCGAGTGCGACTGAACGATCTCGTGCAGCTGATTCTCCCAATCTGTGGACTCGCTTCACACGTCGCTGCTCATGTCGAACCGGTTTGGCAAGCCCGCACTTGACTTAAATCGGTGCTGTGCCGGAAATCGCTTTGTAGACAGTTGTTGAAGTTATCGATTTCGAGAGATTTTTAATTTATATAGAATCTCTTCAACTTTTATAAATGATTTGGAGCAGTTTAGCACACAATCTTTAGAAAGCTATTAGGTCAAAATCGTCCAGAGATTTCTGGCACACTTCTCTATAAATCAAAGTGGTTGTCAAACTATTAATTTTAATTTTTTTTGTTTGATTTGTAATTGTTTATTATACCAATTATTGTTGTTTATTTTTGTGCTTAAATGCGGCTGTCGTTGCAGCAAAGTCTTCGTAAACTGGAAGCAAGTGCTCCCGAAATTTATTGTCATATTCTTGGAATTTGTGAGTAATCATATGAAACTCGAAAGATCCCGCAGTAAGAGAAAAGCCATCTTATATTAAGAACCTTTAAAAAACGCAGCTATCTACACTGCCAGACAAAAGTTTCCGAAAACTTGAGAAATTATACGGAATTGATTAGCGAACTCGAAAAGAGCTTAAAGCGTGTTATGAAAGTAATCGAATATGTAAATTAAATTACACAGGTCTACAAATACAGGGGTCATGTGAGTTGTTGGAAAGCTAAGAGTCATTTCCGAAGTAATTTGGTGCGTAGAATCCGAATCCGGCATCAGAACTGGCCCATCACGTCAGGATTTAGAGATATTTGAGGTTATGTACCCAAAAATGGCGTTTTTTCCTACATTTGAGGTTATGTACAGGGCGCAAAAATTTTTGCGGTCTTTCTCTCCAATTACATCATTTAGTACAACTAGCTCAAAGGCTTATTGCAAATGCTAATGACGTCGAAGGGCTATATCTCGTAACTTCGAAAAGCCATAACTTTGCGAAAAAATCGTAGTTGATCTCTTGAACCCTTAAATTAAAGGGTAAGAGTTGTACTAAATGATGTAATTGGAGAGAAAGACCGCAAAAATTTTTTGCGCCCTGTACATAACCTCAAATGTAGGAAAAAACGCCATTTTTTGGGTACATAACCTCAAATATCTCAAAATCCTGACGTGATGGGCCAGTTCTGATGCCGGATTCGGATTCTACGCACCAAATTACTTCGGAAATGACTCTTAGCTTTCCAACAACTGAACCATGTTGACCTGTGTTATCAGCAACATAAATTCATCAATAAACTAACAACTTTTATAACCATTTAAAGTTGAAAAACAATTTTAGCGAGTGATCACAGATTATGCTCCTTTTCGCTCTAGGACGCTTAGTTAACGAGTTGTAGCCATTTTAAGTTGGAAAAAAATTTGGTTTAGTGATCACAGATTAAGCTCCTTTTCACACTAGGACGCTTGGTTTACGAGTTATAGCCATTTAAAGTTGGAAAAAATGTTGGCGAGTGATCACAGATTATGCTCCTTTTCTCACTAGGACGTTTAGTTTACGAGTTATAGCCAAAATCGGCTAAACTTATCTGAAAAATAAACAAAAAGATAGAACGTTGAAAATCGTAAAGTGGCCGGGCCAATCCCCTGATCTAAGTCCCAACGGATGAACTCGATTATCAAGTCAAGAAACAGTGTCTAGCTTTGAAAGAAACACTCTGGATTTTATTAAAGAAGGCATAGAAGCAGCTGGAACCAAAAGTTCTTGAACAACTTATTAACAGAATACCTCGAATCGTCGAAAAATTGGTGAAAGCTAAAGGTGGAAAGAAGTAGTTTCAAACTTTTATGATAATTTTTTTGAATTTTAAGTAGTAATTATTAGGTGTCCGAAAACTTTTGCCCGGCAGTGTATTTGCATTTTTGTAAGTTATTTTTAGTCCATCCATTCTTTTTTAATGCAGCTCTTCTCTTTGAAGAATTATTTATTTATGTGGATATCCAAAGTATGGTCACACTAGCTTACTCAGGCCTTTTAACTCATTTTTAGAACCAAAGAAAACATATTTAAATGACTTAAATGATTTATCTTTTCAAGTTCAACTTGCTAAAAATAAAGGTAAAAGTTGATGTCAATCAAAATCCACAATAAGAAAAAATTATAAATTAAACTCTCTCTAAGTAGAAGATAAAACTTCCATTTTTTAGAAACTATACATTATTTATATACTTTTTATTAACTCCATCATCAGGATTTAAGTCTTGCATTACCTCATTAGCCTTAATTGATTCAAGTTTAGTCTATTGGGTGCACTCTGTAATAATACCGACTTAATGCAAACTAATGAGGTTCAATGAAATCTTTATCTTCTAAGAGCATAGTAACTTTCATTCGAATATTTCACCAAAAAACGATAGGAAGAGGAGAATATTTGTTTGGTGATGGTTAAAATGTCCTTAGCTGTGCCAGATTCGAGGTTATTACGCAACGCTATGGTCAGTTAAAAATTTTACTTTTTTAGCGAAATTAAGTAGCCGCCCAACTTGTAGCCTGGCCACCTCTTCTAGACCGACAAACGCTGGTTCTCCTAGGGTGGTCAGACGATGTCTATAGATGGCTGGGCAGTCGCAGAGTACGTGTGCTAGGGTCTCAGGGACTTCTGGATCCCTGCAGATCCTGTATGATTCGCTTGCCGTTAGTCCCATCCTATGCGCATGCTTCGCTGAGAGGCAATGTCCTGTTAGCACACCCGTGATGGTCCTGCATTCAGTGCGTGAGAGTTTCATTATGAAGTTACTTTGTTTCCTGCCGTAATGAGCCAGCATGATTTTCGCTGTGTGACAGCTGTCTAGATTTTTCCATCTAGCTTCAGCTCTGCGCTTCACGTTGCACTTCAGCATAACGTAGAGGTGTTTGATCGGTCGGCGTACGTCGTGTATTTGTCCCTCCGGAAGCCCAACACCGCTTTTGGCAATTGCATCCACCATTTCATTCCCCATTATGCCTTTATGTCCAGGCACCCAGTAGATATGCAGTTTACGAGCCGCAGCTAATCTCTGGATGACTGCCTGGCATTCAAGGACTTGGAAGGAGGATGTACAGTGCGATACAATTGCCTTGATAGCGGCTTGACTGTCTATGAAGAGGTTAATCTTTGTTCCAGTTGAAGTGTTGGTGCATGCCAACTCAGCCGCCTTCATTGCGGCGAATACTTCAGCCTGAAAGATGCTGCAGTGGTCCGGAAGCCTGTAACTTCGACTTACATTAAGCTCGGAGCAGTATACTGCAGCACCAACGCCCTTTTCCATCTTTGAGCCGTCAGTGAATAGGTTATAGGTATTGTGACTGGGTATAAGGCCTTTACGCCAGCCGTCTTCCTCCATCGTCACCTTTACCCTTTTCCCAAATTGTAGGTGCGGTATGACATAGTCAATTTCGTCAGAGAGTCCCTGTCCTATTGAACTATGTCCGTAGCGAATGTTCTTAAAAAGACCCGCCGCTTTTAGGCGCCCAGCTGTACGAGCAGCTGAGTACTCCGCGTAGAGGTCAATCGGAAGTAAGATGTTTAGCGCGGCTGTTGTTTAAACGCCCTTATATAAAGAAAAATCTTGAGAAAATCGAAAGTAAACTATTTCTTCCGAAGCGTAGTTTTCCTAGAATTAATTAAAATATCAATGTACAAGTATATTAATTGCTTTATTTTAAATTATTTATGACATATTAATTTAAAAAAAAAAAAAACCTATTAATATATTTTTGTATACACAGGAATGGACAAGCTTATGACCTCACTTGTCATCTATATAAAAAGATGTCGGTTCGGCTTTATCGATATGGATCAGTCACTTTGTAGATTTATCTATGCATCTAAAGGAATGTCTAAGTAAGTTATGCTCGATTTGTTCTAAAGAATTAAAGAAATTTCAGGAATTATGCGTCAAAATATGAAATCTATATACAATTTTTTCTGCTCAGTAAATGAGGCATTGACAAAGAAAAAAATTTTCTTTAAGCGGAAAAAACGAAGTGCCACATTACAAGTGAAAGTTTTCTGGTACGTTCTTGTTTAGAATTAAAAAATATTTTATGGAAATTGCAATAAAAGTGGCGTACCTTAAAGTCATTCTCCGCCGTTCTTCAGAAACCCTGAATATTTTTTAATTTTTATTAAATAAACCTTAGTGATTGGCACTAAAAATATTTTTGGTTGCCAAATTTAGTCGCAATAATTTCATAAGCAAACGCATTGTGAACGTATACCTACACCTATATTTTTTTTTTTTTCGAGGTACTCTGAAATAGCCCTATAGTAGCTACATTATAGAAGCTCTAATCCGAAAGTTTATCAGAAGGTCAAGTCTATATCAACTTCTTCAGTTGCAATGAGCAACTTTGAGATGTTTACGATATATTACTATATTACCTATTACTTAATAGGTTTACCCTTTGTGGTCTGTACCAAGTTTCTCTTAAGGCATTTAGCGTTCTCGGACTAATGTTGTGGCCAGATGAGACTCATAGGCTCGGAAGTATATCAATAAAAGTTCGCCGAGCTCCTAAAGAGTGCATCTACATATATTGAACGCCTTCTGGCTAACAAATTTGAATTTTTAAGCGCTTAGTGACGTAGGCAAGACCTATGCGGGCCGCATTGTCCTGTGAGCATAAAGTAAAGAAATATTCAAAGATAGATCCTGAACACTCGCCTTGAATCGGTCGAAAACGCGCAGATTTGAGAAAGTGAATGGACAGTTTCTTGGCTATTAGGAAGACAGGAGCCGATGTGCAATGCTGAGCGCTACGTTAGGCAGGACTTTTACGACTTAAGAGCCAAAAACGCTACCAAGAAGAAGACCAATGCTTTAAATGTGCGTCTCTCTAATAGCCAATTAAAGAATGGCTGTATTTCAACGATCACCTCTAGAGGCTTCTAAGAGAGATGCTTTTCAAGAATAAACTTTACACATTGTATAAGTTTCTGCACCTACCGGATACGAGCAGATAAAGTACTTCAGAAGAAAGTTCAATGTACTATAAATGACATATAGTACTTGCACTAGGCCAAAAAATGGATTTCAAAATGAAAGCTGGACTTGGTGGCCAATGGTCGGACTATGTGAATCTTTTGGCGATTGCTCCGGAAGCTGCTAATATAATGCCAGTAGTCACACTCTTGTATTCAGCGGTTTTCATCGACTTTTCTAAATACCCATGAGTACTCATAAATAGGTGTCTTGGCAGCTTATGTCTCTATGACCAGTCCAGTTCAGGGAATTGCGCTAGAAAGTCCAATTACTTTAGGTAGCTGAAAAAAGCCAAAAATTTCTCACAGAAAAATAAATTGTTTTGTTGAAAGCGTTTACCGGTAAAGAAAGCTAGTAAGTTGCCGTTGCAGTCTTCATTTTTTTTTATTATACGGTCACTTTATTAATCATCTCTTAAAGCAAACAAAAAAAAAACTGTCTTAAAAACTAAATTTTGTAGTTGTTGCCTGCAATATTTGCCATATCATGTTCAATTATGCAAATTTTGGATGAGTCAACTAATATGGCTTTCTATGGAACAGCCTTAAAAAAAAAAAAATTCGTAATTTTATCTAAAACTAACGAAGTTTATTCTGAAATTGAAGCTAAGCATAACTACAGTGCATAAATATTATTGCTAAATAAAATAAATCCGATTTATTGGAGTTTGGAGGAGCTATCCACAGCTATATCTGCTTTGAAGATTTCGTTGTCTGCATCATTGGCCTCAGCCAGACTGTTGAGTGGCGAATCCGTGGAGCTAGACTGTGGTGTAGTAAGCTGCTCCTTGAGCGACTCCGTGGTGCTGCTGTCAGCGAGGCTGCTGCTCTCACTGGGAGTAGTGCTGGTACTGGTACTATCATGACCTGGACGCCTATTGGTAGCACTCAAGAAGCTATCCATCAGATCTCCAAAGCGATGTATAATGCGCAGGCCCACACGCTTAGCAGTTTCCTCCAGACGCTTAGCCTCCTTTTCGAGATCTTCTATCCAGGGTTTGGCCTTCTCCAAAGTGCACTGCACATTGTGCAGAAATTGATTCACCTCGCTGGTCTTGCTGGGCTCAGTTGTATTGCTGCTGGGCTCATTGGACTTGCTAGCACTGTCCGGCTCTGAGCTGCTGCCGCTGCTGCCGCCGCAGATGATGGCTGCGCCCTGCACTTGCCACACGTAGCATAGGAACAACAACAAAACTGAGCACAGAACTGCACGATGCGTCATTGTTTATTGTAATTGGATATAATTAGTGGACTAAGTATCTTGTTTTTCGTTTATGTCGCTGGAGCGTCGTTGCGCGTCTTGGCGTGTGTCACTGTCGAGTCACGAAACCAGACTGAAACCCGTTTGCAGCCAAAAGCCAGTTTTTGCTTACATTTGACCAAGTTCTTCTCGCTGCGCTTGGCGCTGGGAGAGCCAGAGCCAAAGCCAAAGCCAGGTCTTATGATGATGACGACAACGAAGACAGCAACGACAACGACAACGACCAAAACGACGACGACAACGACGATGAGAAATTCGATGACGCAGCACGCGAGAAAGCTGTCGAACCAGCCAAATGAAACCCGCCCGCCGCCACATGTTGCATGTTGGGTTCAAAGCGCCCAAACAAACACACTCGATAGGTTTTCAGCATTTTGTTTATTTACATGGTTGCACATGAAACACAAGTTAAATTAGTTTTTTTTTTTTTCTTTGCTTTGGTAAAAAAAAAATAACTTATAATTTATATAGTATAAAAAAAAAAAATTGTGGCAGCAAGCATTTATAGCGCTTACTTCCTCAACTTGCTGCAGTTGCCCAAGGAATCGAGTATATGCCCATGACCACACTGCTGTTCGCCCTTGAGTATGTCGGGATTGATGACTTCTACATTGGCCAAAAAGCCACGATCTTTAGACATTTCCTCTACCGAATCCTTGGATAGTTTTTCACGAAAATCCTCGAAGCGCTCTTTTATATCAGAGCCCAAATCTTTGGCTTTTTCACCCAGCTTCTTGGCGCCCTCCTTAAGGTCAGCGCTCAGTTTCTTGGCATGCTCACCCGCCTTGTTGACGCCCTTCTTAATCTGACAGCCCACGTTTTTGAAGAAATCACGCACCTCATGCTCAGCGCTGTCCTTATCCTTGGTCATATCGGTTATCTCGGAAATCTTGTCCGTAATATCGCTGCCCAGTTCGGCCAAAGCTTCCGGCAATTTTTCCTCACAATCCAATAGATCGGCTTGGCTGCTGCTCAATGTGCTGGCCAGCACTAAAAACAGCCCCAAGATTTGCAGCAGTTGCATGTTTGTAGTGTTTGTCGTTGTTGCTGTTCTGAGTAAGTTGTTCCTTTGGCAGCTTGAATGGCTTCCAGATTGAACTAACTGCACTGAGTACTGATTGACTGACAACGTATGACTGGCTGGCGGCGCGTTGCTGGATCTGGGTTTTATCTTGGGTCAGCTGGCAGTGATTCGCACAAACAGCAACAACAAAAACAATGATCTTATTTGAGGAAAATTGTCGCTTTGTTGTTGATGCCTTTTTGCTTAATTCAATTGTAAGCCGACGCCAATGACGCCAACGCCGACGTTGACGCTGACGTCAACAGCAGCAGCGACGTTTGCTCGCATTTCTTTATTTATTTATAAGTAATTCAATTTAAGACTGACTGCCTCCAACAACAACAACAAGAACAAGCATATAAATAATGTACTCCAATTGTCATTTGATTGAAAGCAGCGAAAATGTTTTTTTTTTTCTATACTATATACAATTTTTTTTGTAGTCTCGGACTTGTAACATGAATTCACTTACATTACGCATACGCAGCGTGCGCCTTGTCACCTGAGTCAAATCCTAATCGCTCAAGTATCTAGAATTTTTGCCCATAGCTCGGCTTGGCTCGGGTCAAGGCGTCTGGCATGACACATAGTCATTAAATCAAAAAATGTCGCTCTAAATATTTGCAAACTGCGTAGAAAGCAAAAATTTTTGTATATTTTATTTGTACTCTACTTAGACTCTACTTAAGACGCGGCTATTGTTCGAGCTGTCCCAAAGTTCTGAACCTCTGGTGAGCATTATAAATTGGTTTTTAGTTTCTAAATAAAAGTTTGTTCTGGCAGTGTTTATATTTTTAGATTTCTTATCTCTCTCTTAGATTTTGGCGTACAATTTTTTTTTAATTTATTTTATCACCAAAATGTTGTTTGAGTTTTTTTTTTAAATTCTTCTCTTATTCTGCTGTTTTGAAATAAATTCGCTTACATTTTTTTTTTAATTTATTTTATACTCTAATTGCTCTTCGAAAACTTTTTTTTTAAATTCTTTTTCATTCTGCTTTTTTGCATTATAATTTTTAAAAAATTTTCCAATAACCAGATTATTGTGCAATTATTTTATAGATTTTTTTTCTTATTCAAATTTTTTTATGCAATTTGTTTTAATTTATCTTATTACCAAATTGCTGTTCGCATATTTTTTTAAAATTCTTCTATCATTCCATGTTTTGAATTCAAAATTTTGTTTATTTTTCGTATAATCAGTTTAATAGCCAAATATTTTTTAGATTTCTTCTCTCATTTAGATTTTATTTTCTTTGTTCGAATTTTTTATTTAGATTTCTTTCCGCACTCAAA
>JBAMAX010001204.1:0-23822 GCA_037043745.1 Chymomyza amoena
TCCAGAAAATTCATGCAAATCTAATGACAGTTTGCGAAAAACTGTTTGAAAATAGATTAAGAATTGAGAGCATAAGTTTCAGTTACTTTCGCATACAAGCTACATAAAAATACCCTTCCGGGAAATTTTATGTAAATCTTTTTGAAATAGCGAAAATCTATACAGCCATTAAAATGGCTTTAGAATTAGTTAGAGTGCAAGTTCCACTGCCTAGAAGCTCCAGAATAAATAACCCCTTTAGGAAATTTAATTTAAGTTTTAAAAAATTTAGAGTGCAAGTTCGACTACCTTACGCCTAGATGCTCCATAAAAATACCCTTCTAGGAAATTTCATATAAATCTGTTTGAAACGGCCGTAGAATGAATTAGAGAGAAAATTCTACTGCCTAGAAGCTCCAGAATAAATTATCTTCTTAGGAATTTTAATATAAGTCTTAAAAATTAATTAAGCCCTCAGAGTGCAATTTCCACAAACTTTAGCCTAGAAACTCCAAAAAAATACCCTTCTAGGAAAATTTCATATAAATCTTTTTTTAAATAGCGAAAATCTTTACAGCCATCAAAATGGCTTAATAATTAATTAAAGAGCAAATTTCACTGCGTAGAAGCTCCTGAATAAATTACCCTTTTAGGAAATTTAATTTGTCTTAAAAATTAATTAAGCACTTAGAGTGCAAGTTCCACTACCTTTCACCTAGAAGCTCCAAAAAATACCCTTTTAGGACATTTTTTGTAAGTCTGTTTAAAAAAGCGAAAATCTATAAATTCATCAAAATGACTCAAGAATTAATTAGAGAGAAAGCTTCAGATTTAATTACTCTTGTGGGAAATTTCATTTAAGTCTTAAAAATTAATCAGAATAAGTACAAGTTCCACTGCCTTTCGCCTATAAATAAAATAAAAAAAATAAATAAAAAATATAAATAAAAAATTACCCTTCTGGAAAATTTCATTTAAGTCTATTTGGATTTGCGAAAATCTTTACAGCCATCAAAATGGCTTAAAAATTATTTAGAGAGCAAATTCCACTGCCTAAAAGCTTCAGAAAAATATAGACCTTTTGGGAAATTTCATGTTTAAAGTTGTTAAAATTAACTACATTTTGATTTATTGGATATACGTTAGTCGGCTTACCCCGGTACACTTTTTTCTCTTTTAAGCTAAGTGAAAGCCTTGGGCTTGCCTTATAGCTATTGAAAAAATTTGTGAAAAAAGTGCCATAAATTTAGAGTTTAAAAGACTGCTATAAAATTAGCAATACAATATAGTTTTTATATCAAATCAAGCCGTGAGCGCCGGGGGATTTATGACTACGTAAAAAGCATAACAAAACAACAAAAAAAATAGTATTTGGACTTTAACCCAGTCAAGTCGCGAAAATTTGGGAAATCGGTTAAGAACGTCATGATATAAAGTTTCTAGAGCTATTTGCACAAGTTCTAGTAAAAGCCACTGATAAGTTATTTAAAAATAATTTCAACATTTTCTAGAACTATTTAGTCATATGACTAAAACCCCAAAGTGTCGCTAATGTGCGTTATAGTTTTGGAACTAACACGGGTTATTAACCTAGTCAAGTTCCTTGAATAATCATAGCGATTATCACATGATGCAAGCTGGCAACTATTACAAGTTTTTTTTTTTTTTTTAGCAAATTTAGATCATTTATAGAACCCATGACTCAAGTGCCCTGAAATAAAACCCAGCTGACTAGAGATAATTCCTGCAGTGTGAAAACTGTGACATTTTTATGGCCTAACATAAAAAAAAACTGTAATGGAATCTTACTATCTAATATTCTTACAAAATCTGCTCATAAAAAAGTCACACACAACTAATCTCAATAAAAAATCTGTGCAATTAAATGCGATGGCAAAAGTTTCCGACAAGTCTACGAAAGAACCCATCAACAATAACAATTTTCTGCAAAATCATGCTGATAAATATATGGAACGATAGCAACTGGAATATATGTTGGGGCGAAAAAAACAAAATCGTATTTTTTATGTGTTCTTTTTTTTTATGAATCAAATGCACAAAATAAACAAACAAGCGAGTCATGCTAAGCTGGTCTATATATCTGGATAACTCGGGGGGCTTTTGCCAAAGGCCTTATATACTATAATATGCACTATGTACTCTAGATGTAAATGGCAGCGTCGCAAAGTCTGTCAGCCTGAGATAAAAAATGGACTAGTTCTAAGAAATGTATCAAATAAATTAAAATGATTTACATGAGATAGAAAAACAAGGCGTAAACTATGTAATAAGATACTATATAGGTCGCAGTGCTGTTAAGTCCTTGCACGAAAGAGAGAATTCACAAACTTGGACCGTGCCTGAGCTTGTTGCCCTATCCTCGTGAGTTATGTGAATTGAGAGACTGCCCATCGCTAGTTTACTGTGAAGCAATGCTGTTAAGTCCTTGCAGGGAAATTTTTTAGTGAGCTGCGCTGTTAACTGCATTCTCTCGTGCTGTTAAATTCAAGCTGGGACTTTATGTAGCTAACATTAACTGTTAAAAAGCTGGCTGCACTGTTATTTTTAGTTTACAGTGCTGTAAACTTGTATTTTGAATTATTTTGTTATCACGAAATTAGGCATGAAAGAATTTATAATTAAAATAAGTATAAAAGAGATCAGTTGTGAAATTTTTATAGTTGGATAACTCTGGGGGCTTTTGCCAAAAGCCCTATATATTATAACATGCACAATGTACTCTAGTAAATGTAAATGGCCGCGTCGCAAAGTCTGTCAACCTAAGATAAAAAATAGTCTAGTTCTAAGAAATGTACCAAATAAATAAAAAATGATTTACATGTGCTACAAAAACAAAGCTTAAGCTATGTAATTATCTTTTATATAGTTCGCACTATTTTCCATGTCACTTTGTTGTAGCACCCATAAATAGTAAAAATTTGTAAGTTCCTTAGTCAGTCGCATGATAAACGTCGCATTTAGTTACTGACCTACTGAACTTTAATTGCGTTTGTCGCATTAACGTATGATATTTTTGAACCATGTGAGTCAACCGCGTGATTTTAGACGTTTTTTTGCTAAAAATTATGAAATACATACTTTTTAATAGCTTTACAGTAGTCACCAATCTTAGGATGAGTCATAGATTGTATCTAAATTTTTGATAATTAAATATGAAACTAAAGTTGACAACTTACTTATGTTTTCCTATGAAATATCCAGATGATTGGGTTACCTGAAAATAGATTGTAAATTAAACTATGATTAACAATTTTGCATTCTTTTGAAAGTTTTACTATAATATTTTATTTGCTTAAATATTCATGTAGGGTTGTAGATTTAGTTAGCTGTCAAGCCTTTTCCCGCCTGTTAAAAAATCATATGTTATTATAAAACTAGCAAAAAATAATGCCTAAAGTATGCCACATTGTCTACTATTTAACTTTGTGGCTTATTTGAGTTCCATTTAAACTTGGTTTACAAATTAAAAACAAACAAAATTTTTTTCTCCTAGATTGTTAAAAATATTCTCTATAATTATTTTTATCACGCTGCATTTCATTCGAATAAAATTTCTAAAAATATTTTGTTACACTAATTAGGGTAATATGCATGTGACGTCATACAAACTATTTGTGTTGGTACTTTTTTTAAAAATTGTCCATGCTAAGTGACATAACGCTACGCTGTTAAGTTTAATTTGCAGTGCTGTTAAACAGCTGGGACATTTCGCAGCTCCTGCAGTTAACAGTGGCTTAGCGATGTGGTAAATGGCTACTGTAATGTCACAAATATGAAAAATAATGACTGTAGAAATTTTAATGAAGAATATTAAAATTGTTGTTTTAAGAGCGTTCTTTGTATCCAATTTTTTTTTTCTGCAACAATGCAGTTTCGTTTTTTTTTGTTAATAAATCTGTGGCATTATTTGGTCTGTCACCGCCAACTGTTGTAGTAGTTTAGAAAACATTTAGTTATTTTATAAAAAAAACTTGTACATTTAGGTTAAGCTGCCAATATTGGTAAGTAGGTAACTAGTTTAATTACATTATATACAAACTTTTTTAATAAAAAAAATGTATTCGCATATATATATACATATATAGAAAATTTGTTACACAAAAACTATGCGTTTAAAAAAATAACTCAATATATAAATAAAAATAAAATAAAATATTTAGGGATTCAATCTTGTCAAAAATGCTACGTTGGTCCTAGTCCCTAGAAACGTTGTAACAAAAAGGATACATAAACTATGTGCTATAGTTTTTACTTTATTTCTTGTTATGAAATTTAATTGATATACAATTTTTTATTTTTTATGTATTTTTGGAAATAATTTCTTTATCGCCGTCATTTAGATTTGTGCATTCTATGCTAACAATTTCATGTAATTGAGATGATGTTAACTAACATTTATGCTAAATTTAGTATTAATGTTTAAGTGTTTAACAGATTTAGACTTACATGCTATCGTTTAGCTTAAATTATATTATATTTATTTGTTAGGCTCTAACACTAACATTTTTAAAATTGATATCAGAGAATATTTACTATTAAGGAAGGTTCTTTCAAATTTGGCCGAAAAGAAGACTAAGTTTGAGAATTATTTGTGGCATGATGAAATGACACAAAAACTTCCTGTTTTGATTGTTGAATACGATTTTTATGGTACAATAAAAAAATTTTTCTCTCCACGAAATTCACAATGGCGGCTCTTGTCTGTATCTGCACTCCGAATTTCAGTTCCCTAGTCTCTTGGAAATGAAATTAAACATGTTTTTTGTTTATTGAAAATATTTAAATTCTCTATGCTTTTTGCTAAAACAGAATAAGTTTTAACGAAAAATTTACTGAGATGTGGACGTAAAAAAAAAAAATATTTATTTTTCACTTTTTTTGTGATTTGACCTTGTATAAAAATAAACGAATTTTTATTCATATAGTTGATAAAAGCTTACAAAAAATTATATCCTTTTAAATATGGTTGAAATAAATCAAATCGGAACAATATTCTGAAAATGTGCTTAAAATTCTCATGAAAAACAAGATTCCGAGAAAAACGCGTTTGTAAAAGTCCCTCAGCGCGCGCGACTTAGATGCTCCATTCATACACATATTCTACAAAGCTTAATTTAAAAAACAAACGATTTTCTCGACCAAATTTGAAAGAACCTTCGCTTAACATAACATCAAACATTAACTTTAATATAAAAAACGATGCAAAATAATGTCCTTAATGTGTATAAATTTGCTAGCAATATTTTAACAAACTGATCCTCTTATTAAATTTCAAAGACGCAACAGTTTAAGGCGTCTCCTTTGCTGAAGCACACCAAGCCTATTCAAAATCTAATCCTTGAAAAGGGCGCCAAGTTTACAAATAATTCAATCATGGAGAACTATTCAATTTTATTAAGTCCAATTCTGCTGACTTGGATTTTGTTAATTTTACATCTGGCATCATAGACATAAGCAACTGCCTCTTAAAAGCCATTTAAAATTTCTTTTTGAAGGAGAGCATCTCCAAATATTTGTTATATTGAATTAGAATTTTAAAAAATACGGTAATTGAAAAAAAAGTTTGCGGTGCCTTCAACTTTTAGCTGGGAAATTTTGTACCTTATGTTAATTTTCACAGCGCGGTGATTCACTGCGCTGTTAAATTCAGCTTACAATGTTGTTACGATCTAGCTGGAAAATTTTTTGTTTTATGTTTATTGCACTTATAAGCAAAACCCATACAAATAAAAATTTCTTTTTGTGAGCACGAGAGAGAGATTTCGCACACTTGGACCGTGCATGAGCCATCTGTGCTTTGGCAAATATATAGGTGCCCTATCCTCGTGAGCTATGTAAATTGATAAACTGCCCACCACTAGTTTACTGTAAAGTTTGCAATGCTGTTAAGTCCTTGCGGGAAAATTGTTTAGCGTGCTGTGCTGTTAAGCGCATTCTGTCGTGCTGTTAAAGCCAAACTCTGACATTAACTGTCAAATAGCTGCACTGTTATTTTTAGTTTTTTCCAGTGCTGTAAAATCCCATTTGGCATTATTTTATAAGCACGCAGTTAAGCATTAACGAACAAAATTTATAATTAATATTCGTATATAAAAGAGTTCAGTTGTGGAATTTTTCAGCGCAAATATCAATTTCCACGCTTCACTGCTGGAGCTGTCTGCATTCCAGTAGTTCCAGTGGGGCAAATCGCTGCCGTCGTCGTCTGCTGACAATTCGTGCCGCCAAAAATTTGTTACAGTTGCGCACAAATGAAATTGAAATCATGTAAGCTCCCAAGCCCGATAGGACTAAGTGACATATTTACTATATACTTTGGGAGCAGTATATAATAAAAGCGCACGCGCAAAGATCTGCCTCCCCAACTTCACCACTCCTCTATGACTTTTGGCCGTTCATGGCCAAGGCGGCCACGGCTGCTGCTGCGAACGTGTTGTGGCATTTTGGCCATTGAAACTGACTTGAAAAAAATGTTGCTGCCATTTGGTATGCCGCCGCACAGTTGTCACGTTTTTCTTTGGTAAATGACCCCACCGAGCACAAACCATATATACCTATAGTATATAAGTTCGCGAGCCAGTCAATTTGTTTTTGTTTTTATTTTCATTTTGTTTATGTGGAAAAAGTGGAACGGGCGTCAACGTCTTGAGTAGCATTCCATGGAAATTTAACGAGCGCGCGAATTGGCCTGGCCCTGCCTTTAGTTTCCAGCTCCAGCATGTGGCACTGGCGGCAATTCATTCATAGAAATTTGCATTGTGGCGTGTCCAAAAGTTGACTGACTCAGTAGGAAATGACGCTGAAATCAAATCATATGACCATCGAAGTTAGATTCCAACATTTCGGCGAATTGTTTGCTATTCGGAATAACAAAAACTCAAAAAACAAAACAACAACTGACGGACGGATTCAGTTTGAAGTGCTACAAAATACACAAAAATAGGAGAAGTTGAATGAACTACCCTCTATGCAGCATGCCGTTTCTTAATGTTTAATGTTATTGTATTTTTTTTTGTTGCTATTGCTTATTTTGCCAAATGAAATTGAAACGAATTCATTGAGGCGCAGTACCAAGCAGCGGTAAAAACAATGGAAAAGTATTAAGTTGTAACGAATGTTAAATACGCTTGCAGAAAAAAGTTTGTGCGAAAATAAGGCAAATTCGTGATCACTTAAACTCCGAAAAATTGTAAAGTCCCATCTTTAAAGGGCCATAACTTTCAAATTAGACAGCTTAGCGCTAAATAAAGCTAAATTCGTGATCACTTAAACTCCGGAAAATTGTACAGTCCCAGGTTTAAAAGGCCATAACATCCAAATAAAGGGGCAAATTCGTCATCACTTCAACTCCGAATAATTTTACCGTCCCATCTTAAACGGCCATAACTTCCAAATTAGACGAATTAGTGCGAAAATAAGGCAAATTCGTGATCACTTAAACTCCGAAAAATTTTACAGGTTTAAAGGGCTATAACATCCAAATTAAAGGGCTCTAACTTCGAAATTAGACGAACTAGTGCAAAAATAAGGCAAATTCGTGGTCACTTAAGCTCCGAAAAAATTTATCGTGATAGCATTTTGCAACACTGTTATCGATTAAGTTAGCGAAACTTTGGCTTATCGGTATGATTGTTAGTATTTCTACAGAGTACTGAAGAGGCACAGTTTTCAAATTTTATTGACGGAAGTTGGAACTTTGTTTTACTTTTTGTATTTCATAATTATGCGGCTCATGCATGATAACTAATTTAGATTCTAGCCATGTTTTATTGACTGACCTATATCATATACTAGATCGTGTCGTATAGGCAAGATCCCATTATTTTCGAAAATTAAAAAAAAAAAGGATTTTAATGAACTTAAGTAATATATCGAGTGAGTGAGAATAGCACTATTGCTAAGAAGTCAAGGACTTTTAAGATTACTACAATATAAGCAAAGGGCTGGATGTGGTGCTGCTGGTCATTAATAGATTGATCATTGTTTCAACAAAATTTACAAGATATGAGCATAAATAGATATATCTATTTGAATTGGTTTTCCGAAGAATTTATATCTCTTCTGGTTTTTTTTAATTATAGGGTTGCACCCCATGGAAAAGTCGCCTCAGTCGATTGATTAGCCATATCTGAAGCTTCGTAAGTCTAATGGCTATTCCTTGGTCGAATTTGCTAAGATATTCAAGATCTAAGTTTTTAATCCATCCAAGACCCTCAAGGAAGGATCCAGCCCCCAACCGCTTAAAAGTTTTCGAAACGAACATGTCAGACAGACATGGCGTATCCGTCGACCAGGACGACTTTACCATGGGCCTGAAGTTTTCAATATGACGACAATACTTCCAAAAACCATTAAAGACGTAAATACTTCAGAAAAAGGAATGCGCTTAGGATTTGACAAGGGATTATTAGCGGACCCGTACTTTTTCATTACTGTTTTACATTATTAGGATCTGTTTACTTTTATAAACTAATCGGATCTAGTTTTATATACTACACAAATTTTTAATATCCATCATCCTACGGGTAAAATGTACCTATAATCACTTTTAGGATTTTTAATGAGCAACTTCCTTACTTCATCGAAAATTGTTTAAAAAAAATCTTCGCTCCCAAAAGAAATCTTACTTAAATGTAGACGAAATTATTCTTTTATTTGCAAATACCAAAAAATTATTTTATTTTTATAAATAGAATTTATCCCAAGTTTGATTTACCGCCAATCCATGGTGCAGCTGGACCCATCGTTTGGAATAATCTGTCATAAGGCTAAATTTTGAGCCATTTTTTACTCTATTTAAGAAACTACATTTTTAAATAATCTTCTTGTTCTTAGCTTTTTATTGGGTAATCATTAAACGAAAGTATTTATTTGAATATTAGATGGTTTTTCAAATCTTAAGCACACTTCAAAAAAACAATCTTCAATAGATTTATTTAGTTAATCAAAGATATTCAATTTTAAGTATATAAAAAATAGATTTATCTTCAACATTTTGTGATAATTTTAAGAAGGGGGAAAGAATTTGTTTTTAGAGTAGTCTGTTTTGTAACCTTGTAGAATTTTCTGGAAAAAAATAGTGCAAAAAATACAGTGTTTGAAATTTTCAAGATCAATCGCCTTAGATTAATTAAATATTTAATTTGTATTTTCTGGAACAAAATAGTGGAAAAAATTGGACTTTAAAATTAATTAACAATATTCTCTTTAATATTTAATAATATATAAATAATAGATATATATTTTTAATTTTGTGATAATGTTGCTTTAAAATAACATAGAAGAAAAAAAATTGTTTTTAGAATCACCATATGTAAAGTATTTTTAAAATCTTTCTAGAATTTTCGGAAAAAAATGAGTGAAGTGGAAAAGTTTCGCTATAGAAATTATTAAAAAAAAATTTTTAAGCCGATTTCTTTATCTAAAAACATTTATGAAGTGGAAAAAATAACATATATTTTGAAATAATCAATATCAGTCGACTTAAATTAGTTAATTAAAGATATTCATTTTTTAATATATAAAATTATAGATATATTTTTGACCTTTTGAGACAATTTTGAAGAAAAAAAAATTGTTTTGAGAATCAGTTATTTAACTTCCTAAATTTTTGTGAAATTGAAGCATGAGGTGGTAAAATACTAATATTGAAATTTTTGTAAAAGAAATCTAGAAAATAAAATAATTTTTTCACGGACTTTTGATGAAGTGGAAAAAAATGTGTTTTTTTCAAGTTCAATCGACAATTAAAGATATTCAATTTTATCAATTAATTAAAGATATTCAATTTGTAATATAAAAATTATTGATATATCTTCCATAATTTTTTGGAATAAAATGCATGAAGTGGAGAAATAAGGCTATTAAGGAAAATTTCAAAAGTAATAACATTTTTTTACCGATTTCTTTTTTATATATTGAAATCTTTTAGATAACAATGAGTACCAAACTGCATATACTCTAAGACTAGTGTATAGAAAACAGTTAAATGACTTTGAATGGCAATGGCAAAATATTTGTTTGTTGAAGATTTGAAGTTTAGTGACTTTTTAGACTTGGACTTGACTTGAAGTTGACTTGTCTTGACTGGCTCGATGGCTTAACTTGGCTGATTTGTAGAGGCAAACACCCGCATTGAGGTAGACACACCGACACACTCTCACCTTAAATTGTAAACAAAAATACAAAATGCCACACACACCTAAATAATGTTATTTTGTTTTTTGGGAAGCCATTGAACTTGTTTTGCCACTTTTGATTAGAAACTTTTTTGCATATGAAATGAGTGCGAGTTTTTGTTTTTCAAAAAAACGATTTCGGAAACGTTAAATGTTTGAACAATTTGCGTGCTGTGCCGCCGCCGGTTCATGGGCGGCCAGCAGTTCCAGACCTCTCATGTGTTTTTAATAACTGATACTATATATATACTATATTATGCCAAAAAACAACAACTTAAAAACTAGGCCTCTAAAACAAAAAAACAAACAGGCACAGTTACAAAACTGTCAAACGAGCATTACAGCTGATAAAAATCACGTATACGGCGGGTTGGCCGCGGTGAAGGTCGTTTCATTTTGTCAATGTTGTTTTTGTTGTTATTAATCAAAATAGAATATTTGTATAGATGGACGTGCTTTGAATTTAGAAAAAAAAAAACAAACAGCCGCCGACAATAATTGCTTCCCATAACCTCCCCCGTGTCGTGACTTTGACATTCAACTCTGGCGTGACAGTTCAAGTGACGCATTGTCCGGGGCCTTGAGATCTGAAGTGCTCACCGGCACTAACCTAAGTCATTTATCTAACAGGCTTAGAGCACTTCAAAGAGTGGGTACTATATGACTTGGTGTAGCTGATGGGGCCCAACAAATTGGCACTGTTTATATATATATAGTAGCGCTCGCTTATCACCTTCAGCGGCACGTGACCGTGCCGCGCAAGAATCGTCAAAGGCAACGGCAATAACCAACGTACCCCAATGGCAACCTGACTTGATATGGCATGGTTCTGAAACTCAAGACTCTTGTTATTGGATGCCTTGGTTTCATTGGAAATTGAAATGTTTTGCATAGCCATAAAAAAAGAAAAAACAACGGTATACATATATACCTATAGGTGAGGTATGGGTATGTGTTATTTGTTTCTCTGATTGTCAGTCGGTCGTTTCCACTATATACTAGATATGCATATCTTTCGAATCTTTTGAATTGGCTTGCATCCGTCGTCAGTCGTTATCGTTTGCAATTTGATTTGCCTTGTTATACACTGTCAGCAAAGGGTAAGGGGTATATTGAGTGGAAGTGGAAGATGCCGAAGTTGAATATGAAGGTTTTCAATTGGAAAAATCATTTATTTTATGTTTGGAAAATTTTGTCTTCAAATGCAAATGTAGAATAATGCGGAGTAAGAAGTGGCATATGAAATTGGCATATTATTCATCATCCAGCTCCAGCGATTTCTGAAATTTGGGAGTTCATACGGACGGAGCAATAAACACGGCTAAATCGCAACCCAAGGCGTTTTGGTATAAAGATCTTAGAAACCGCAACCAAATTAAGTAACCCGTTTAGGGAGAAGGGAGGTCTTTGAGATACGACGCTTGGTCACTCGACCAGGGGGAGTTTAGGTTTATGTCACGTGGCCAATAATATTCAGCAGGAAAATTACTTTTAAAACTAAATTTTATAATTGCTTGGGTTACGTAGTTTTGATACGGTTCTTAGGATCTACATAAAAGCCTTAGATATCGATTTAGCCGTGATTATCTGTCCATTCTTCTGTATGACCACTTTAATTTCGAAGATCGTAGGAGCTGGAACCACTAAAGGTGATGAAAAATATGCTAGCCATAAGCTCCTGCCAAATAATCTTTAAGGGTATGCCTGTCAAACAAATCGATAAGATATTTTATCTTTTTTTTTTTACCCCCTTAAATTAGAAATAGGCTTTGTGAGATCTGAAATATGTAAAATGAAGAGAAAATAGAGAGAGGCTCTTAATCTTTTCTATTTAGATAGTAATAACACTTTTAGAAAATTATTGAAAAAAACAGATATAATATTTTAGACGTAAAAAAATTAAAGAAAAAACTCATGAAAGAATAACTAAATTAAAATACAATGTAACTAACTTAATTTTCAAGGGTTTGTGCCAAACTATTTAAATGTAAGGTTTATCTGTTCCAATTCAAGAGTTCTGTATGGTTAATAACACAAGATTAAAAAATAGTGACCTTTACCATATTTGACAGGGCAATCTTTATAGATAGTCAAAAAAATACCAAGCGCGTTCTGTAACAACCTTAAGAAACCGAAAAAAAACATACTTTGTACTTTATCTTAGAGACCTAATGGAAAAAAATATGATTACCATATATCTGAGATGGCTATCTCTTTGTACTTTATCTTAGAGACCTAATGGAAAAAAATATGATTACCATATATCTGAGATGGCTATCTTTATGTAAAACGAAAATTAAACCGGACACGTCCATTTCTCATATAACTTCAAAAACCACCCCTGGAAAAAGCTCGATATTTTCTAGTTTATCTCAGACCGCTGGTTTTTTTACTTTCGATTCAGATTCAGTAACGTCAAGAACACCTAAAAAATATCACCGCCAACCGGTTTTTTGTGGGGACATTTGAAGTTTTTTTATAACACCGATAAGCCACAAAAAAATCGATTTTCGTGTTTGTAGGTCCGACCATGTTTACCATATGTTTTGAGATTGCTGAATATGAATCAAGGATCCAAAAAACAGAAACACGTCTGTGTTTTGACATTATCTCAAAAAACCCCACTAAACGAGGTATTTTGGAGATTATCTTAGAGCTCTGACATAATATTGGTTCTCGAAACACGGAGTCAGTGATCCCAAAAACATATAAAATACTTTATTACTAATAATCAAAAGCCCTATAAAAAAATGATTTTTAGGGCTATCTTAAAACTCAAAATCCGTAATCCTATTAGAAGTGGGTCTGTGTAACCAAACATTTGAATATCACGTCGAGCTCCAGAAAACGTAAAATCCAAACCGAAAAACTTTTTCGAGTTTGTTTTTGTGTGATCCGGAAATCGACTTTTTTTGTCGATTACTTCCCTTTTTATTTTCGATAAGCTCATATTTAGTATTTCCCATATTTTTCCAATAAATTTCCCTGTTTTATTACTATATATGGTTTATGTACATTTCATACTGATGGATTTTTATTATGCTTTGCTTTAAATAAAATTTTAAAAATATTTAACTTTATCAAAATTATTTATTAAAAATAAATACGACTTAGCTAATTTACCTACTAGAGAAATTTTCTTTGCGTAACGCGGGAACCCTGCCGCAATTATATTTAGGTATTCGTGTAAAATATGGAAAACCGAATCATAATATTATATTTTATCAGGATTCGTTTTGAAACAGAATGTTTGATGCTCCCAATTTCACCAAGCAGAATTTATCATATAATACATCGGATTCGATTTTCCGAATATTTTACTAGGATTCATTTTCCGGAGCACAGCCTATTAATTCTGATTTCTACAATCGAACTTTGCTTTTTTATTAAGAAAACAAGGGAAATTTGCATTAAAATCAAGCAGTATTTTTTATTGTTGGGTTCTCTCACAAAACAGACTGAGTTTGATTCTCTCACGACCTCACGAAGATCTATTGTAAATCAGAATGAGCTGCTCAGTTGCCAAAATTTGCTTTCTTTTGGTCTGGAAGTTAAGTCATCCGAAAATCACCTTTGCTTATTACGCAATATAAAACCTCTACAAATTAGGTTATAATTATAATAAAGTGTATATGAAAGTCGTCATATCCCGAAACACTTGTTATTTTTTTTTTTGATTTCACTTTATTTTTGTTTTGCTAAATTATTTTTGTTTTATTATTGTTTTCGTTTCCACTTACAGCTCCATGAAAAATGCAGCGCATTGCAAATTGCAAATATATTTAAATTTAAATATGCTTGTATATTTAATTATTTATTTACCTTTAAACATAGTAATTTTATTTTTGGAAAATAAATAAATAACAAACAAGCGGTTTGCATTGGATCATCAGAATCAGCGCGAAATCACGTTTTTTGTCACGCAAATCACCAATTTTAAACTTTTTTTTTGACAAATTTATTTAATGCGTTTTTAAATGACGCAGATATGGACAAAGGCTATAATACTTTGAAATCTTAAATTGGCCAGCTTTCGAAATCTATTGAAAACAGCTTACGGGCTCTGAATAGCTAAAGCAACTGTGGCGTGCTCTTAATTAAGACCATATTAGTCATTGGCAGAGATGCGTTAAATCTATAAAAATCAGATTTAGACTGAAATTCTCTACAAAATGATAAAATGACTATGAAACGAGTGTGTAAAGGAAGTTATAGGGAAAATTTAGAAGTGCGAATATACACAATGTATTGGAACTAATGATGATGATAATAACAATAATACTTCCCAGACTATTTTGTCAGTCGTTCCTGGGAGGGACATGGAGATCTCTAATAATAACTCGTCGAAGAGAACGCTGCTAATAGTTATTTTTTATAAAAATGCATTCCTCATTACAAATTTTCCTAGAATTAATTATTATTAGATTAAAAATCTATTATCGAGTTTTGATTTGAAAAGTTGGCATAAGTCAAATGCATATCTAAACATGTTTTTATATTCTTGGTTCAAGGTTGTCTAAGATGTTTCTCTTGCAAAAATGATCACCAATGCATAGAAAAAATCCCCGTCTGTCTGCTACTATGAATATTCAGATTTTGGAGACCACAAGGCGACATACGAAGAAAATTTGTTGATGCTACTCTCAAAAAGCTATACAGTAGAAACTTAGCAAAGTTCTGTTCAGAGAGGGTCATTCTATAAATTTTGCGCATTATCAAAGTATGGATACTCTGTTGAAAATTTTAACATTTGTTTATATAAACGTCATCTTCACAACATTTTCACTGTTGATTTTTTTTTGTATTTACAAAAGCTTGCAAATTTTTTCTCACACAAAAAACCAAAATAGAACCGTGAAAATTTTCATCACATGACTTATTACGATCGACCTTGACCATTTCGGCAAAAGTACAAGAACAAAATGAATTTCACTTTTGGTGACAAATTGATGGCTTGCAAAAATTAGTAACGTGCGAACTCTCCAAGGAATATCTTAAATAAAGAATTTCCAAAATCACTGAACGAAATTATTAGGAGATTGAAAAAATAATTTAATTTTTAAAATAGCTCGAGTTTTCAAATAATCTATGTTGTAAATGCTAAGAGCTTTTGTTCAAGATTTTATAGTCTACTCGAGAGGAAAAGGTCTTTCAAATCACGAGTCTCTAAGCCTTAGGATAAATTACACTAGTTAACATGAAAAATTAGACTTCTAAAAAAAATGCTTTTTAGGGTAATTTTGGAGCGAGGATCACGACAACGTTTTTTTGTTTAGCACCGTTTTCGAGTTTAAAAAAAAAATGTTTTTGGGCAATTTTTTCAGTTATTTCTAATATCTTGTGAACAACATTTTGTATCGTCATGAAAGATTAGATCGAAAGGTAAAGATGTGCTCTGTACAGTGATATATGATATGTACAGATTATGTACAAATTATTGAAGTTACAAGCAACCAATGTCGAAAAAGGGTTATTTTTGCCGATTTTTCAAAATTACAAATTTTAAGCTGGATTTTTATTAAAAAAAATGGCGGACGTAAAGTCGGGCGCGGACGACTTTAGGATACCCTGTACCACTAGCTTGTAATAAAGTCCGATTTCTTCACGAAAAACCAAAAACAGAAGAATTTTTAAGCACAAATTTTTTTTTTGACCGATCGTTCTTATGGGAGCTATATGATATAGTCAACCGATTTCAATAAAATTTGACACAGTGCTTAAATACCTTAAAAAAGATATGACTGCCAAATTTATTTCAAATATCTTTACAAACAAACAAAACACATCGAATTTTGTATAAAAATCGTGTTATTGGACCGATTGGTCCTATGGGAGCTATATGATCTAGTCAAACGATTTAGATTAAATTTAGTACAGTGCTTAGGAACTATAAAATGCTCACGAATGTCAAATTTGGTCCCAATATCCTAACAAACAAACGAAACACAACAAATTTTGTTAAAAAATTGATTTTTTGGAAGATCGGACCTATGGAAGCTATATGATATAGTCAACCGATTTTGTTCAAATTTGGCACATTGCTTAAGTGGTCTAAAAAATTTCCAAACGCCAAATCTGGTTACGATATCTTTATTAAAAAACGAAATAAAGCGAATTTTTCTTTAAAAAAGTTATTTTGGCCGATCGGTCCTATGGGAGCTATATGATATAGTCAACCGATTCCGATCAAATTTGGTACAGTGATTGGGAACTATAAAAAACTTTCGATATACCAAATTTGGTTACGATATCTTCATAAACAAACGAATTATTCATCTAAAACGCTTTTTTTTTGTCGAGGTCGTCTCAAACACCCCCATGGGAGCTATCTAATTTATCCCCGATATCAAAAAAATAAAATAAACTTGCCCCCTTTGGAGTAATATGGGATCTAATGTGAAAGTTTGGTTGCTCTAGCTCTTACCATCTCTGAGATCTAGGCGTTCACACGGACAGACGGACGTGGGTATATCGACTTCTCTATTCTACCCTGATCATATTTTAGGTAACTTTGGGGTGTCTCCGACGTCTCCTTCTATATGTTACATACATTTTCGGCTTGCACAAACTTAATATACCCTTGGTACCATACGGGTACAGGGTATAAAAATGGTTTTTGTTCATTATGCAAAGTTTTTTTAGGCTGGAAGAGAATTCTTTTTAAGAACATTGCCGAGTCTAAGATCTTTAAAATCGGGTATGAATTATAGATGCTTTCCCTGTGGACTATAAACTTCATACTGAATATAACCTATGGAAAGCGAAAAACATAAAGGGACAACCCTATCGAGTTGTTCCTCTAAGGCGTTATGATGGTACTTACTGCTCCAGTACAGAGGAACAAGCGGATACATTTGCTCAGCACCTCAAAGAGCGATTTACGCCTTTTAAACTGGCCACCGATGAAGAAGTAGGACAAACTCTCTATTCGACCCATCCGATTAGATGAGATTGAAGAAAATATAACAAAGCTTCCTAAGTTAAAGGCCCCAGGTCATGGCAGAATATGCCAAGTTGTCTTGCGGGCCTTGCCAAGGAAAGCTCTTCTTTTCATAATGAAAAAAATTCTCGTTACTATGATCAGGAAACCTGGAAAATATGTGTCGAACCCAGAATCTTGTCGCCCAATAAGCCTCCTTCCCACTCTTGCCAGAGTTTGGGAGGCGTTGATGGCTAAGAGGATCAATGACCACAACAATTATTTACCTGACCATTAATTTGGATATAGTAAAGGACACGGCACCGTCGGGCAGGTAAATAGAAAGACAAATCATATTCTTAAGCCAGACAAAGAATACTGTTTTGGGGTATTTTTCGACGCCAAACAGGCGTTTGATAGAGTTTGGCTGATCGGTCTTCTGGCTAAAATTAAGGCCTTGCTTCCTGCTTCGTACTTTGGCATATTGTGATTGTACCTTGAGGACAGAAGATTCCACTGCCAGGCTAATGAGAGTTGGAGTACCTCAAGGAATCTCGAAAATGGTGCGTAAGAAAAAAAAACGTAAGTTTTCGTGATTCTCGGCTGAGGTATTCGCCGCAATGAAGGCGGCTGAGCTGGCATGCACCGACACTTCAACTAGAGCAAAGATAAACTTCTTTATAGATAGTCAAGCCGCTATCAAGGCTATTGTATCGCACTGTACATCCTCCTTCCAAGTCCTTGAAGTCATCCAGAGATTAGCTGCGGCTCGTAAACTGCATATCTAACTGGGTGCCTGGACATAAAGGCATAATGGGAAATGAAATGGTGGATGCAATTGCCTAAAAGCGGTGTTGAGCTTCGGAGGGACAAATACACGACGTACGCCGACCGATCAAACATCTCAAACGCTATGCTGGAGTGCAACATGAAGCGCAGAGCTGAAGCTAGGGATGGAAAAAAATCACACAGCGAAAATCATGCTGGCTCATTACGTTGCAGAAAACAAAGTAATTTTATAATGAAACTCTCACGCACTGAATGCAGGACCATCACGGGTGCGCTAACGGGACACCGCCTCTGCGCATAGGATGGGACTAACGGCAAGCGAATTATGCAGGATCTGCAGGGATCCGGAAGTCCCTGAGACCCTAGCATACGTAGTCTGCGACTGCCCAGCCATTTCTAGACATCGTTTGACTACCCTAGGAGAACCAGCGTTTGTCGGTTTAGAAGAGGTGGCCAGGCTGCAAGTTGGTCGGTTACTTAATTTCGCCAAAAAAATAAAAATTTTTAACCGACCATCACTTCGCGTAATAACCTCAAATCTGGCACGAGCTAAGGACCAAAAGGTCTATGCTAGGCTGCACTCCGTTGTGTGGCCAGCCAGTGTAACCTAACCTAACCTAACCTTCCGTGATTCTCAACCGAAAATCACGCTAAAAAGTCTTTTATTATAAGTTTCCTTCGATGATCCTTAAATTTGCAAACAAGTGCTATCCATATTGTAATTAATGTCACTTAATTTCTTTCACGTATTAACAAATACTTCTTACTTAACCAAATGTAAGAAGTTCCATAAGTCCCCCTTATATAAATTTCAAGAATTTAATTCTACAACACTAATCACTCATTGTTTATTATTATAGCCAAATTTATATACTCTTTCCCATTAACTTAATCATTTTATTGTAATTGGCAATAAACTTAGTAACCCCCAATTAATCTCATCTAGTCTTATCAGCACTTGAATTTTATTTTAAGAGTTCCATGTCCAAATTGTGTAAATTGTTTAATGACATTGCAATTAGAGATCAAGCCCAGCTAAAATAAATGTAGTCTACTTAAATGTACGTTGCTCTTTTAAACCATAAACAAAAATCTTTCAAAGTTTAGAAAATGCTCTTTGGCGTCGATTTGGGTTATGGTCGGGCCCCATTGCAGCTAATATGAATAACCTGAAATTCAATTTAAAGGCAGGGAATGGAAAATTTTTGTGATTTACACAAAAATTAAATCATTGTTTATTAAATGTATAAATAAATAATAACCCAACAACAGCAACAATTTTTGATTAGCACCCAGCACAATGACGCAGACGGCGACATGTGAATTTGCTGAAAGGGTTGCTTGCCCGACAAGGTGGTGTATTTATTATTTGGGATTAGCTGCGCACGCCCCAACTTAATGGCTGTCGTCATCAAATGACAGCCATTGTTAAAAACAACGACAGTTACGCCCACTCCGCGCCTTGCACGGGAAATTAGCACTTGGAGAAGTCGAGCTGTTGACAAGCGCAAACACTTGGACAAGATTACTATGTGGGTAAAAATATATGAAGCGGATCGGTCTATTAGAACCATTTTGACAAAATTCAAAAAGACAAGAAGCTGGATTAAAACAACCAAACTGAACGAGAACAACGACAACGCTCTTCAGGGGCACACCTAGTGTGAAATTTTCAAAAAAAAAAATTTTTTTTCCCCATATTTCGATAGGTTATACCTTTAAAAATAACATACTAAAATTTTAAATCGATATCTTAAATAGTTTTTGAGTTACAGCCATTTAAGGGGCACACCTAGTGTGACAACCTAAAAAAAGGCCATTTTTGTGAATTAAAAAAAAAAAAACTAGTGAATCCATCTATTTAAAATTTTGAGGGTATATTTATACATGTTTTGAGAATAAACAGTAAAATTTTTGAAATAAAATATTAAATATTTTTGAAATGACACGCGATCTCCGGCGGCGCCAAACATTCTAACAAGTCTTCAATTACCAAGTTTTTATAATAATATTAAATAACAGTAGTAATAGTAAAAAAAAAATTTAACATAATATGCGTTTGTGATTTTCAAAAAATTATACTTATGCCAGTTACTGCTTGAACCTCTGGCGAATTATAAGCGGGTTTAAAGAAAATTGAGCTTTGTAAATAAAATTTACTCTTATTGTTAAAATTAAAGTTATAATTAAGTCCCTTTTCATTTAAATTAAAAATTAATTTAATTTTTATCAATATTACTTTTAATTTGAAAAAAAATCAACCTATTTTGTTTTGAATATCGTTTTCTATTAAGCTCTACAATTTATTATTACATACACTTAGTTACAGTAGAAAACTGGAAAAATTTTATAAGTATATTAAAAAGGATAAATTAGCGATAAATCGAAATCGGAATTAATACCTAGTAGACAATTTATTTTTACGATAATTTAAGACAAATAAATGCAAAGTGATATTAATAGTATCCCTAATAGTATCAGTAATAGCAATCGGACACACCCCAACGTTGCCTAAAGTATGATCAGGGTGACTAGAGAAGTCCGTCTGTCCGTATAAACGCCTACATCTCAGAGATAGTAAGAGCAATAGATTTTTTTTTTTTTTCTCAATATTTATTATTGGATCTCAACCCTTGATTTTATGGGTTATAATCCAACATAATAGTAACCAAACTTTCACATTACCATATGACACATGTTTGTTTTATTTTTTTGATATCTGGGTTATACAGGGGCGGATCCAGGATTTTGGTAAGGGGGGTCCAGAGAAATCTGCCCAGAGAAATCAAAAAAAAAATTGTGGAAAATATTTTTATTAGGGTTTTCTGATCCCGAAGGGGGTGGTCCGAACCCGAAAACCCCTCCCCCGTGGATCCGCCACTGGGGTTATATGATATATGTAGCTCCATTGGGGGAGTTTCAGAGGACCTCGAAAAAAAAAAAAATTGTAGATGGATAATTCGTTTGTTTTAAAAGATATCGTAACCAAATTTGGCTCTTACAAGTTTTTCAAAGTTCCCAAGTACGTTATAAAGTTTTGTCAAAATCGGTTGACTATATCATATAGCTCCCATAGGACCGATTGACCAAAAAAAATCGATTTTTGTACAAATATCATTATTGTTTGTTAGTTATAAAGATATCGTTACCGAATTTGACACTCGGAAGTTTTTAAGTTTTCCAAATCGCTATATCATATAGCTCCCATAGGAATTTTTGTAGAAAATCGGTATGATTCGTTTGCTTATGAAGATATCGTAACTAAATTTGGCAAGCGGGAGTTTTTTGTATATAGGTCTCAAGTACTATAACAAATTTTATTAAAATGAGTTAACTATATTATATAGATAGCTCCCATCGGTCCAAAAAAACGTTTTTTATACATAATTTGTTGTGCTTCGCTTGTTTGTGAAGATATATATATATATACAAATTCGGCATTTCGATCTTTTTAAAAAAGTACCCAAACACCATGTCAAATTTGATTAAAATCGGTTGGCTAAATTATATAGGAACGATTTGTCAAAAAACAAAAGAATGAATAACACTTCACGTTTTATAAAACTTTTGTTCACTAACAAGGTTTACCGAACTCCTACTGATTGCAACTGTTCAACAAATAAAATTTTCTTTATTATTCTGTGTATATTAAAATAAGACAATTTTTTAACTATTTTTGCGGATGGGGAATGGATTCTGATACTCCAAAACTTGCAAAATAAATCAAATAGAGAAAAAAAGTGTTATATGTATATTAAAATGAAAATTATTTTACAAAAGTTCTGGTTATACCAATTACTGCTTAAACCATTTGCAAATTATAAGCTGATTTAAGGAAAAAAAAAATTACTTTTATTGATTGATGAAATAAATCTATTATAACTATTTTTCGATTTTGATTTCAATTTATCTAAGTACAACTGAAGTTTGTTTTTATAGTTACACTATATATAGAATCTCGAAATTTAGAATTCCAAAGTGCCTAAAGTTATAATTGAAAATTAACTACCTCAAAAATGAAGAAACTTTCAAATTTTGCATCAATATTCATCAGTTCCGCTTCGCATATTCTTACCCAGGTATTATGTATACCTCCTAGTAAACAAATCGGTAGATATACAAAAATTACTTAAACTTGTAATTTGGCAAGGTGCTTACGGGTTTATTGCTTGTTAGTAGATTTAACTGCCTTTCGCTCTTCATCGCAATCAATTACAGCGCATTGTGTAGGCCCGACTTTGAATCAAAACTGTGGGAATATTCCATTGCAGCGTGCCGTGTTTATTTGATTAACTGGCCCCAGAGCGTGCCACGCCTTCACACGCTTAAAGCAGCAGCAGTGGCAAATAAAAAAAAATAAGGTGTTAATGGAGCAATGGATTCCATTTCAGTTTGTTTGTTGCAAAGGGAGGTTTGGGGCTGCAACTTGTTTTGGCACAAATAATAATACACGCTAGAGCTGGGCGTGATTCGTGAGCTGCAGTGTTAGTAGGAAAATGAGTCGTGAGTGAGCGCTCAAGGCGTATGTAACAAAAGGAGCGGCCTTTATGATTGCTATGAAAAGCTAGCTAGAGCTATTGACAGAATCGTTTTTCAATTAAGTTTCTGCCGAACAGCAAATTTCGGTTTGTTAAATCCGCAAGTATATGTTGTGGACATAATTTTACAAAGACTTTAAATAAATGTAGTACAGCTTAAATAAAGATATTTTTCGCACAAGTCATAAATTTATAAATTTTAATCTAAGCAGTCAAGAAGATTTGGACAAAGTTCAAATCCGTTTAAAATTTTATTGCAAAATTAAAAACAATATTTTTATTTCAGAAAGCGATTCCTGTCGACACCTTGTGACACCATGGAATTTTGACGAGTAACTAAAAAACAGATAAAAACATGTTTTTCCAAAAATTTTGAAAAATAAAATGTAGTACAGGTTAAATAACAATTTATATATTTAGTTTAAATCTTTACGGTCCAGGAAATTTTTCAAAGTTCAAATATGACTATATTTCAAAATTAAAAAAAAATATATTATTTTTTCAGAAAGTGATTCCTGTCGTTTTGTCTCTGTGATCGTGCATATGAATAATAATAGTTTACACGAAAAATAAACCTTCGAAAAAAGGTTTTTAGAGTAATTTTAGGTTAAGAAAAATGAATATTACATTCATTTGTTTTTTCTTAAAACCCATTTTCGAGACTTTTTTTATGTCCTTTTTTCAGTTATTCTTTAATATTTTGTGAACAAATTTTTGTATCAACATGAAATAGGAATAGATCAAAATGTACTGATATAATATGCGGTATGTACATATTAAGTAAAATTATTGAAGTAACAAGCAACTAAAGTCGAATGAATGAATTTTGAAGATCTTTCAAGCCTTAGTTCATACAAGAATTCTCTGAACATCATTTTTAAAAAAATTTTCGAAAATTAGTTAGCAGTTTAAAAAAATTATTGAAAATATACCTTTTTCCGGTTTTGGGTGCTTGAAACTTAATTTTTAAATATCTTATATCGCCGTATATAACACATCAATATCTTTTGATCTAATTCCATTTCATGGATTTTTTTTCGCGAAATATTGACAAGTAACCAAAAGCTTGTTATTAGAATAATCTACATGTTGTTTCCTAAGAAAAAAGAAAAATGAATATAATTTTTGTGATTCTAAACACCCTAAAAACACTTATATACGATATCAGTCGATGACTCTTAAGTTCGTTAGCTAGTGTAATAGATCTCAAGATTATTTGACCAAAAAATGCACATTATGCTCGCCCAAGTAAAGTTTATTGATTGATAATAATAAATCCACCAAATTTTGTATGTAAATTCATGAGAGCCTAATGAACAAGAATATTACGATTCTAGCAAATATCGCTTAAGCCCCTACTAAGGATTTTCATTCCCGAAAAAAAATTAAATCGAAGTATTG
>JBAMAX010001207.1:0-91960 GCA_037043745.1 Chymomyza amoena
TATAATAAAAATAAAACTTTGTCTTTTCCCCCCTCGGTAAGAGTTCCTCAGAAAGAGTTGGGGCACTGCGACCAAAATGCCTTTTGAACCGTACCCTTAAGTTAAAGCAAACGACTTTCCGCTTTCCGCATGAATAGCAATAGGTCTTTTGTTGGTATTAACCTGGGATGGAAGGGACTAATCCGTTCCTTTCCCATGTGACAGGCTCTGTCCCATACCAGCTCTCGGCAGTCACAGAGAATATGTCTGGTGGTTTCATCGTCTTCTAGACAGAGCCTACACTCTGAAGAGTCCGGTAGGCCAATTTTCTGTAGATGGTATCTACAATCTTCGGTGACATAAGCAAATTCTCTATCAAACAGATGGAAAGAGAAGAGAAAAGATTCAGATGAATATCAAACTGCATCTGCAAGTTTAGTTCCTATAATTCAAATGGTTTCAAGATAATCTGTCAAATAGATAATAATTCCATTAGCATACAAACGAAACTACTCATGGAAATTGCAGCTCCGGAAACAACTGAGCGAAATGGGCTTCGCGGATTCTCACACCTGTAGGTTTGGTGGGTCTAAAAAGGAATTCGACCAAAACCTACTTACTGAGTATAAAGCACAGCATAGAACAAGTTCTTCCCTTTGTACTAGTTATAGAGCAATTAACTATAAATAATAATCTCTTGGGGAGCTTGCAATTCCCAGAGGGGACATCCCTAAGGTGGTAGATAGGGGAAAGCATCCCAGACATGGCGGACAAAACAATGAAGAGAAGACTCACTCTGTTATAAAACCAGAACGGTCGCCACACACACTTTAAAGTACGTTGCGATAGGCTCGAAGCCCGGACGCAAAAAATCCCTTACTCAAAAAAGGGAAACTCCGCTCTATGCTCCTGGAGGAGTCACATACATTATGTTTTAAATTTTTCCTTTTTATATAACTATAAAAATCCCAAATTACTGAAAGGGAACAAAATAGATCCTTAAGATTGCAGTGCAGTTGTTACTTGTCACTTGCACAGTGTGGTGGCCAGAAAGGTACATATGCTACCTGGAGTTTAAAGTCCGCTCTGCCAAAAACTTTTGTCATGATCGTATCCAGAGGTTTGACCAGCACTTTTGCTTGACGAAGCCCCGGTAAGGGGCCATCCACTGCCGAGTGTCCAGGCAACCAACATAGCACGACTTTGTTCCGGGCGGACAGGGTTTGAAGGTAGTTATGGCATTCTTTAAACATCCTGGAGGAGATGCTTAAGGATGATAATGCCCTAATAGCAGCTTGGCTATCTGAATAAATGCACATGTTTGCTCCCCTAGTTCCCTTGAAAAGGATACTAAGGGCGCAAATCTCTAGCTCATTAGATAAAAACAATAAACAATGCAAAATAATAAGATATATTTGAGTTCTTTTGCCTTGAAAACCAATGTTGCATATAGCCAATAGCGGAATTGAAAGCGTTACGAGATAATGTAGCTTGGAGCGATCAGAAAATTTTTTCAAAATGTTTTTGCCAAATCAGCAAACTTAGAAACTCCGTTTTTTATATATTTTTGGGCATCATTGATTTTAAAATCTTTGAACATTCCTACGTTAGGCCGAACAAGAAGGCTCGAAAGTTTCACAACATATTTATCAAAATTTTCATGGCAGCCCTTAAAAGTATGCTATGATTTTTGCGACATCTGTATTTGATGCTGATTTGATCGAAATTAACTTATAATACTTAGAAATTTTGGATTCGCGGTCGCTTATGATGTTTTGGCAGTTTCTGCTCATTGAAACTAGTTCATTTTTAATTGACGATTGTCGATAATTAGTGCAAGTGCTTGGTTATTTCCAATACGTATTTGAAAGCGGTTTCGATTTTATCGACAGTCAAAGGCCCTATGAGTTTGAACAAGTTAGTGGTATCCAGCTTGATACTACAACTACTATGAATTTTTGACTCCTATGTGGAGCATAGAGCCTCATCCAGCTTGATTTCCACTTACTCAAAATCTTGAATTTTTTAACGATTTCCATAGTCCATACAATTATTTTTTCTGTAGACTCTGTAAACTCTACCATAATTAACATACAATTAGGCAAATTATTATTCCTTTCGCATCTCTAGTAATTACATAACGTGAGCATCATCATGGGACAAGTGACAAAATTTACCCCAAAGCTACTTCCAGTTGTAATTCATATTTAATTATTTCTGATTGCTGGCAATTCTTAGAACTCATCAAAGGTATTCAACAAATATTAACTAAAATTAACTGCGCTTTTCGTAGAAATTTTAAAGCTTCCGTTTTGGGTCTTGAAAATATATGTGACGATTTAAATTGCCCCGAACTGGCTTTAAGCAACTATTAGGGCATTGGCTAATTAGTTTAGCAAGCAACTAATTGCATAGGCGTCCTGTTAATACTGATGCTGGAGTTTCATTTGGTGCTTCATCTGAAAAGTCCTTTGGCTGCTGCTCCTTTGCTCCTTAGCGATCTGCTAATGAAATTGCTAATAAAAACCGCAAGAGCACAAACGTTGCAAACACCAACACAGTTAAGCTTAATTGCCAGCCAATGCAGACACCCACATAGATACACACACATACACACACACGCACACACAGCTACTAGCGCACTTACAGATACATAGATACGACGGGCCAAAGCACTAAAGAATTTAATTTATAGCTCGTGTAAGCCAAGTTGAGCTTAAGGGCTGTGTCGATGCAACACGGGGCTACAAACGTATGCCACGCCCACGTGGCCTCGCGCCCACACACGCCTCCATATGCTGACGTTGTCAATGTCAAGCCAGCTGCCGACCATGCTACAGTCAAGGCAGACTACGTGGCGTATGCGCAACATTGTGGCAATCTTTAGTATTAAGTTTTTACATCCGCTATTTGTAGTGTTAAAGAGTATATTATGTTTAAGTTGTTATATTATTTTAAGTGTGTTTATTTTAGATAATTAAATTTTTAAAAATCAACAGTTAGGGATGCGATACAAACGTCAAATATTGGAATTATTTCAATATATTAAAAGTTGTTCAGATTTAAAATCCCTCGTTATTAAAGAGATTTTTGTAATACTTAAAATCGAAAACGTTGACAATCCACTAAAAAGTAAAATTCTCTAGCAATTCTGCTTTGTCAATAAAGAGCATTCCATAGTCGTTTTGGCTCGCATAAATTTCAGCAATTTTTTACTGCGCTCTGTGCGCTATCTGAACGCAGACAATTTGGTCACAAGAACAGAAATCAATTAAGTGTTGCCAACCAGCAGCAGATAATAATGAAAGATAAGTGTTAGAGTTGCCCTCCGGCCCTGTAACCCTTAACGTACGCCTTTAGAAAGTCCCCCATTTTTCTTATGTCCCTGATACAAGATGGCGTTACAATTTGGTCATTGTGCGGCTTAAGTGCATGTGTAAATTTAGCTAACGTTTTAAGTACAGCTCTCTATGACAACTTACCCCAGCAAGTGATTAATGGTTCGCTGGAAAAAAGTATGCCCTGAAATATGCCCTGAAAATATTTGTCAAGGTGCCTTATCATATCATAGCTATTGTCGCAAGTACTAAAAATATCACTTCCTAGTATATATGCTATATTACTGCCTGAAAGCGAGTACACTGAACCAAGCAGCAACGAAAAATAAGGCATACAGTGCAGAAGGGAGCCGACATAGAGATACTCTTTCCAATTTTATTGAGCACAAAATTGTAATTTTTAAATTATATGCACAGAACAATTTCTTATAACTTTTTACGCATTTAAAAATTGATTTAAATTTTAAAAAAGTATACAAGATTAAAATAAATAATTTTTCACAAAATCGAGTTTATTAATATTTATAAAATATAGTAGATTCAAGACTTAAAAAAAATTGAATGGCAATTAATAAATATAATAAAAAAGATATTAATTTTCATGGGTTTTTTTTTAGTTTTTTACATACTATAAAATTATATTTTTTAATTTTTGCTTAAAAATATTTTTTTTAATTTTAACTTTTTATTTAACGTATATTAAATCTCATATTTTTTGGGAATAAATAAAAATAATTTAACTTAATTTTATTCAATGGCATTAATAATTAGTTTTAACAGAGCTTACGGAGTTTATCTAATCTGGCTTTTAAACTGAATGGTTGATCTTTCAAATAACAAATTAACTTCGCACGAATAAAATAAACAAAAACAAGAAAATTTTATTTGTAACAATTTTTAAACATCATTTTTTTTAGATAAAATTAATATTTTAAAAATATGCAGTTGATTAATCACAATTCAGAAAAAAGTTTAAAAACACAAAATTATCGTAATTTTCAGATTTTTATACCCTGTACCGTATGGTACCAAGGGTATATTAAGTTTGTGCAAGCCGAAAATGTATGTAACATATAGAAGGAGACGTCGGAGACACCCCAAAGTTACCTAAAATATGATCAGGGTGAATAGAGAAGTCGATATACCCATGTCCGTCTGTCCGTCCGTCCGTCCGTCTGTCCGTCCGTGTGAACGCCTAGATCTCAGAGATGGTAAGAGCTAGAGTTACCAAACTTTCACATTAGATCCCATATTATTCCATAGGAGGCAAGTTTATTTTATTTTTTTGATATCGGGGATAAATTATATAGCTCCCATAGGGGTGTTTGAGACGACCTCGACAAAAAAAATAAGTTTTAGATGAATAATTCGTTTGTTTATGAAGATATCGTAACCAAATTTGGTATTCGAAAGTTTTTTATAGTTCCCAATCACTGTACCAAATTTGATCAAAATCGGTTGACTATATCATATAGCTCCCATAGGACCGATCGGCCAAAATAACTTTTTTAAAGAAAAGTTCGCTATATTTCGTTTTTTAATAAAGATATCGTAACCAGATTTGGCGTTTGGAAATTTTTTAGACCACTTAAGCAATGTGCCAAATTTGAACAAAATCGGTTGACTATATCATATAGCTCCCATAGGTCCGATCTTCCAAAAAATCGATTTTTTAACCAAATTTGTTGTGTTTCGTTTGTTTGTTAAGATATTGGGACCAAATTTGACATTCGTGAGTATTTTATAGTTCCTAAGCACTGTACTAAATTTAATCCAAATCGTTTGACTAGATCATATAGCTCCCATAGGACCAATCGGTCCAAAAACACGTTTTTTATACAAAATTCGATGTGTTTTGTTTGTTTGTAAAGATATTTGAAATAAATTTGGCATTCATAGCTTTTTTAAGGTATTTAAGCACTGTGTCAAATTTTATTGAAATCGGTTGACTATATCATATAGCTCCCATAGGAACGATCGGTCAATAAAAAAATTTTTGCTTAAAAATTCTTCTGTTTTTGGTTTTTTGTGAAGAAATCGGACTTTATTACAAGCTAGTGGTACAGGGTATCCTAAAGTCGTCCGCGCCCGACTTTACGTCCGCCATTTTTTTTCCTATCTGATTTATATTTTTTAAATATTTTCGCAATTTTTTGTTCCTTAACGTAATTCCAAGCCGTTTTCGCTTTTTTCTTAAATTTAATTTTCTATGTTAATTTATATTCAGTTGTTCCCTCACAATTCGGCAAAAAACTTTAAAACACAATATTACATAGAATTTTGGATATTTTAAGGACTTTTTTCCAAACAATTTATTAATATTCTCAGGATTTTTTTTACTATCCGATCTGAAATTTTACTTTTTTTAATTTTTTTTCCTTTACGATTTTTATATTTAATTTTAAAAAATATTTTTCGCATATTTATGTTCCCTATCATAATTGTAATAACAAGCCCGTGGTCTGAAAAACGATAACGCACAAATTTTATTCGTTTTCATTTTAAAATATAATTTTCTAGGTAAAAATAATATTCAGTTGTTCCCTCAGATTTCCTTAAAAATTTTTAAAACTCAAAATTACATAGTATTTTTTTTTTAATTTTTTAAGGACTTTTTTGCCTGTCCGATCTGAGTTTTTACTTTGTCGCATTTAATTCTTCCAATAAGCTGTGAGCTGGTAAACGAAAACGCATAAATTTTATTCGATTTAATTTTTCCAATTCCTTCCAACTTCACATTTTTTTTGTTAATTTCCCTTACTTAAGGGATTTTTTTATGCTGGACATGAACCACTTTTAGCAAAATATCCAACTTATGTTAATAAATTTCCAAAAATTCGTTTTGTAGATACTAATTTTTCGGGTTGATTACAAAATTTTTTTTTTTACTTTTTAACACATCATCTAACTTGGAATTTTATAGTATATTTAAAAAATTGGTACACTTTAAATAATATGGACTTGTAAACATATTTTGCCATTTCGAAATGATTTCACTTGCAAGAAATCATTCGATTTTAAGCTACATAAAAAAATAAGATTTGGTGATACTAATCCGACTATTCTATGTGGTTTCGTTTTACAGAGCAAATTAATATTTTTTTATGAGTTCACTGTATTCTATAAAGTAATATGGAAAGCAAGAATAGATTTGAGGTTTAATTTTCTTTTATTCAAAGAGTAGAGTCCCAGAAAGGCTCTCAAAGTAACCTTCTTTTCAATTTCTTTTTTGGAAATCAGTTGGTAATATTGCATGTCCGTAGCTCTTGTGGTCTCTGATATATATATAATTCCGTGAATGACTATTTTGGTCAGTCGCTCCTGGAAGAGGCATGGGAATCTCTATTAATAACTGTTCGAAGAGAAAGAAGTGTTCAAAAAGACGCTGGAGATGATCAACATAATAAAAAGTTTTTTAAATGAACATCGAATTAGTCAATGATATAGATAAAAATAGTATAAAACATAACCCAAAAAAAATGTTGGCTTCAGAATGCAACATCATTTTAAGGATGCATTACGCAAAATTGGAATCATTGCATTCTCCAAAAATATATCTCGCTTTCTATTATTAAATATGCAATCCTAAGTACCCTATGGCTACAGTGTATCCAAAAATAACTTTGATTAATCGCCAGTCGTTGATAGGTGCGGTTGCCTGACGACTAACTAACTGGCTGAATGCCCACTGAGTCACCGACTCCATTGACTAACGACTCTGTGCCTCCAAGTGGCACGCTTGAATGAAGCGCGCAAAAATATTTTTAACACGAATAAGAAAAATATGCCAACTAACCGGAAGAGTATAGTCAATGGCGAATTACATCAGCGCATAAAAGTAGACTACGGTCATTGCATGCAAAAAATACCCCCAAAAAAACAAAATGGTGAAAGCAGAAAGGGAGAGTTGTTCACTTGTGCGTGCAGTGAAAGCAAAAGTGAAAGCGAAAGTCATTAAGCAGACCTGACAGTGGGACTGACTCACTTTGAGTATGAAGTTCCAGTCAAGCAGGCTGGGATCCGTGCATGCCACATGCCACAAACGTGCTTAAAGGTTTACTACGTTTTGGCCAGAGAGAATTTTAAAATGTTGCAGTGCTTAACTCTTTTAGAAAGTTGTGAAAGATTTGGGGACAGATTAAAAAGTGATTTGGGATGAGTTTAAAATATAATAATAGTCTAGAGAACGCATATGAGCTTTAAGGCGCCCAAGCTTTGTTTCTATTATGAAATTAATTTTTTATAGTGACGTATGTCAGTTTCCGCTTACTAAAAATTTTATAATTTCATGTTATCCTCATAAATAACTCACATTTGACTTTTGCCCCCTAACTCTGTCCATTTCCCGTTTTTGTCAGTCTGTTGTTCTCCATTTTGCATGTCTTAAGACAAAGTTACTACTCGAGCCATGTGGGCTTGTAGAAAATTCATTCATACATGGGGCTTCAGCCATCATATTATAGAATCGTCACATATGCAGCCCTTGTGTGGTGGCCCAAGACTCAGCTAAATGTGGCCATTAAGTCTTCAAAGACTTGTATGCATATCTCTCTCTTAAATTCCTACTAAGATCTCAACTTAAATAACGTTGTCGACTCCAACAGGCTTGAAGGCAACCCCATAGCACAGCTTTATACGCCCAAACTTAAGCTGCAGATGACTTGATAGCGAGTTACGAATCGCTAGCGTTTAATAACGCTTTAAAAACGCGCTTGTTTGCTCTGGAACCTACAAAGGCATCAATTATCTGGCTGCAGGGAGAAGCTATGATAAACCGTACAGATGTTTGTCTTGTTGCGACATGTTTGTTACCTGACACACACACAGACACATCAACACACTCCCACACATTTCCGCTCATCCGTACACGCACACTCACACACACACTCACACGCACCCATACAGACGTGCGACGTCACGTACGCTTGATTAGTGGCAAGTCATTTGATTGTTTACACCCATTGGAAAGCCGGCAGGCACAAATACACACGCACACACGCACGCACACTCAAACAGAGACAAAGAAACTGATGAAGAGACAGACAGAGAGACAAGCAAAGAGCAAGAAGCAACGTTAACTTATGTAAGCCAATAAACGACAGTTAATTGCCAGGCAATTACACGCAAATTGACAATGCAAAAACAATCCTTCAGGACAAGAGAGCGGCAGCGGGGAAAGAGCCATGTATAGCTAAGCACTGCATTTAAATTAGGGGCGTTTTGGGAGAGAGAGGGCAATGTTAACAATCCAACCATTAACACTGATTTGGGTCGCTGGCAAAAGTCAGCGACATAAGCAGCTAATACAATGCAGACACACACATAGAACACACACAGATACACAGATACACTGATACCAACACACGCAAAACAAAACAAATCAAATAAATTATGGAAACGCAAAGCAAATCGGTCTAGCTGAAGTTTTATTTGTATTTTATTTTTATTTTTATCAATGCATGAAACCCAAATCAAATTGAGATTTATGAGCGCAGCGATGTGTGTCTAGGTCAGCGTCAGCAGCTGGCTATGAAGAGCTGCTGCTACTACAGTGAAGCATGGAGATAACGAACGATATTTGGTAGGACTGTACAATGCAAATACGATTGTGAACGCATTTAAGGCAAACACTCGATAAATACCATCGACCAGACACCGTACGATTCAAATCCAGATCCTGTGTTAATTTTTATCTCTTTCCAAAACAAAAATTTGCCACTCCAGGGAATCTGTTTTGACTCCATACCGACTATAAAACAGAAAGCGTCGAGCACTTATGAGGTGGACTGTTTTTAACAGCTGCCGTAAACAAACTGGTTGACAGATCCAGCTCATTTTTGGCATAGTCATTAAGTACAGTCCTACAGAATTACAGAAACTCAAAATATTGAATTCATTTTATAATATTTAAAGTTATAGATTTACTATTACCAGGGGGCGCCGCTCCCTGCATGCTTCGCAAACCAGCACTCTTTCTTACAGTCGAAATACGTCAATATGATTTGAAATTGACTGAAACGTACTAAAAATACACTGGAATTATTTTAATTGTTTTTTTCTATTCACTCTAAAAATTCTTTTCACTATAGTAATCTAAGTATCCTAAATTCGAACTGCAAAATGCTTTAATTTAAACAATAGATAATTACTATTTATCCAAAATTGTAAACTTAACTTGAAAACAAATTTTTTAAGCAAAGAATTAATGTCAGAATTGCTGTTGCTGCCGTTACTATTCCCCAACATGGTACATTTTGTTGTTTCATATAACTTTTCACCTGCATAATTGGAACTTATCAAGGTAAAATTTAAATTGTGCACACAGTATGAGGCGTGGCTATCATATAGTGTAAGTTTTAGTCCAATACGTTCACGTATACAAACACAATCGGTACCACACTGATTAAAGTATTTCATTTTAATTTACGAGCAACTTGACTGCCATGAAATTTTTTTTTGTTGACGTATATATACATAGTTATGATTTAATATTAATTAGGTGGAACTTGATTCCCATGAAATATTTTTAATTTATGGAAGTTATGAACAATTTTATTTTTACTAACATAGTTTGACATGCAAATTCGTTAAAATAACTATTTGACTTTGTAAACTTTTACAAACTAAAACTTTTTTTTGTGCATATACCTGCAAGTTTTTTATTATAAAAAAAATATAAAATGCAAAATGATCTAAAGAGAAGAAACTGGATATACAAAAAAACTAAGCTGAATATTAAGTTACTGCCACAAAAAGTTTTAAATAACAACTAATTAAAATAATTAGAATGACAAAAATAATTTTCACTAGTTCTATATATAAATATAATATTAGGTTTCAATGGAAACTTGATTACATTTATATATATTTATATTTTTTTTATTAATTTTTAGTAAATTCACTTATTGTCCAGCAATTTCATCTTAAACCAATATTGGATTATATCCTTTAAAATTGTGAAATTGGGTTGATTTCCAATACAATAAATAAAAAAATCTTTTTGTCTAACAGACATATTCAAAATAAAATATAAAGAAAATATAAAAAAATTCTATATATAAAAATATTAACTCTGACGGTCTGAAGTATACTCCGATTCCTTCAATCCGCAGATGTAAAGGGTCACACGGGCCATGTCGAAAATCACAAAGAAATAAATTTATTTCAAAAAAAATGTTTCCTAAATATCATGAGCGAAAGGCATTAAGCAGAGACACAACAAAGCAATGTTGCTCTGTGATTCTGCCGGTGCTGTACACAAGATGGCGCCAGCAGTAAAAACATTCAAAAACAATACTAGGGTGCAAGCATACTAGTATTATGCTTGTAGAAAAAATAGATTTTTGTTAGAAAATCGTTTAATATTTATTAGTTTTTGTGAGCAATTTAGAAACCTAAAGACGCTCTAACAATCTAAGAATAATTAAATTAATTAATTTTCGCCATCATCTAAAAATTTTGTTATGTTATAATATCACATTGATTGCCCAAAACGAATACAAAAATAAGAAATTAACGACTTTATATAATTTTTAATTGTTTCGATTTAGCACATGGCAAAAAAAAATTTTAGTTTGAGCTTTCGCTCAGTTCACAATTGCTATTATATGGTATTCAGACCTCAACCAGAAACCAGAATACGAGAAAAAATATCAATTTACGCTTCTATGCACACACTGGTCATTTGGCAGTAATGAATTTGCAGTTCTGGCAAGGTGCACTTTGGAACTGTATACTCTATATACACATCTTTAAAAAATTTAAAAGTGACTATAAAATGCACTACCAAAGATAGAAAAAAAGAAATGTTCAGGGTAAAAATTTGTAATCTGTTCGCTTTTTGTGCGTTGTTGTAAAAAAGTGTTAGGCGTGGTCGAATTTAAGAAACCCTATACCATCATATTATAATATAAGTTAGTAACTAGAGGTTTATATAAGTATAAGTATATAAATATATGTAAAAAATATAAAAATCTAAAAAAACTTGTCTTGACCAAAACCTTTGTCTCTAGATTTTTAAGTACTGACTTATGTCAATGAGGGACAGGGAGACGACTAGAGCTTTTCCAGAAAGAGAATGGGGCAATGGGACTTGGTGTCCGGTTGTCGCATCTCCCGAGCACTCTGACCGAGTTATAATCCAAAGCGAACATCTGAACCCCTGCGCTTCCATAAAAACACGACTAGGATGGTGGTATACGTTGTAACGGGGCACTGCATCATAGGCAATATGGCTGATAGGTTGCACGTTTCCCATCACGATTTCTGCCGCAACTGCGGAGATGAGGAAGAGACAGAAAACACCCAACACCGCACATGCGACTGCCCGGATCTTTTTAAGAAGACGAATTCAGTTTCAGGGCAAACCATTCTTTGACGATCTCGGAAGTCTAGCCTGTGTGCCCATAGCGGATCTGGCTGCTTTCCTCGAATCCTCAAAAAGGTTTTGCAACATGAAAATCTTACACGATTAGGGATGTCCTACAGTTTCAGAACCTCCTTCACAATTCCTCCCTTTCTTCGATTCCTTTCCTCCTGGACATCATGGTCTCTAGGTGATCTCAGTCACTATCTGAGCTGTATTCACAACCTAAACTATGTCAATGAGGTCATTTGTACTGCCTACTCTTAAAATATTCTTGACCTTTCGGCCATCTGAAATAAATACTTTATGATCCCTATTTATAAAAAAGATTCCAAGTCCAACATTTGAGAACTACCGTGGTATTGCCAAGCTATCATCAATTCCAAAAGTTTTTGAAAGGACTGTCACTTCACAATTGCAACACAACTGTCGTTCTTTAATGTCGGTTTCCCAACATGGGCTTGTAAATCGTCGGTCCACTTCTACTAACCTTTTAGAACTTTCGTCTCTTATTAATCCAGCTTTAACCGAAAAAAAAACAAACTGATGTCATTTATACTGACATCAGTAAAGCATTTGACTAGGTAAACCATAATCTTCTCCTTATTAAACAGTCTCGTCTGGGGTTTCCGTCTTATATTTTAAGTTGGATATCGTCATATTTATCTAATCGAGTCCAAAAGGTAGTTTTTAAAGGCTGCGAATCTACAGAAATAAAGGTCACGTCCGGGGTACCTCAAGTAAGCCATGTAGGCTCTCTTCTTTTTTATTTATTTTTAAATGATCTTCCGCAAGTAATCAAATCTTCTCGCTCTTATGTATGCGGATGATGTCAAACTCAGTCTGTCCTATTCCGATAAAAATAAATACTTACTTCTTCAGCATGATTTTGATAACATGCAATCTTGGTGCAATATCAATCAACTCTTTTTTTTACTCTTTAGAATCTTCTACCTTAGAACGCTTCGAGAGTGTGTCCGACCTTGGTGTTTTGTTCGATCAAAACCTTTAATTTAAATATTTGCTTCGATATTTACGTTTCGATTATATTGATATTTTTATTCTAAATTGATGGAGATGTGGAGCTATGTAAAAAGTGAGCGTGACAGAATTTAAAAAATTATTTGGCTTGTCAGGCTAAAACCGGTGTTAAAGGAAACCTATATATATAAAAGAAACTTATGTTTTACGTGTTACGAAAGTTCTCAAGAACGCGTTGATGAATTTCAAATCTGATTTTTGCGAGGGTTAGAAGTGCCAATATGGAGGTTTTAAGCCAATCTCGATGTGCTTGCATGTATTGGTTCGTGAGATATACGCATTTTTGTGAATATCGGTTTTTGTGTGTATATTATCATAATAAATAATGTTTGAGGTCCAACATCGTTTCAATCATTGAGAACAGTGAATGGCGTATTGTGTGCAACGTATCGAGAGGCATGAAAAAAATGTAATTTGTTGATATCAAACTTTAGCAGATGCTGCTATTACTGCTCATCCATACGTATTCTATTTGCGATTATTTTGGCAACATGTTTTCCATCAAATCCACCTGAATTGTGGATAAAATATCAAGATTAGTTATCAGAACTAATTTTCTTTCGAGTACGTCAAGCAAAACGTAAGCCAGCGATGGAATTTACGTCGGAAGTTTACAAAGAAGCTTTAATTCATATTGAAGATCTATGCTTGGCGATGACTAATAAAGCATTAGGACAATTGGGAATGCCGTCTCCTAATCAATCAATGCATGATGTATTTCAATTTGAAAAAATGCAACGAATCAAATTAATTATCAATCTAATCGTACTGCCCAGGAACGTGAAGATCGCAATGAACGTGAAAGAATTCGGTTAAGACAGACCCGTAAAGCGCGACATTCGACTTATAATGGTGCAAGTTTGAATTAAGCTGCAAACTAATCTATTAGTCTTATATTTTTCCAGTTAAGCTAATTAGAGAATCTTACGATGTTTATTCACTTTAAGAGTATTCAAAAAGTTTGGGCAGGACAACATCTCCCGAGCTCACTAGTAGTATATATTCTATATATATACAGACTGACCGAACATATTGAGTTACCTTTTGGCAGCATTCTGATATCTTTTTCTTTAAGCACTCCCCTCAGAGTTCATTAAATAATTTGCATTGTTTCAAGAAAACTCAATAAATTTTTTCGTATGAAAAAAGCTTAAAATTCCATGAAAACTATGGGGAGTTCGGCAACGAACCTTGACACCTTACTTTGTATTCGATGTATTCATTTAACAAGGTATTCATTGTGGTATAAACGAACGTTGTGACTTTGTTGTTAACACTGTTTTTAAACACTGTTTGTTGTTGTTTTTGTAATTCACCTGCAGGCGCTATCAATGTGTGAATGTGTTGGTTTTCTGTAGCTTCATTGCAGCTGCTACAATTTTTCATATTTTGCCATTATTTGTGTTGCCTACTTTTGGGCATAATAAAAAAAAACAACAATGCTTAACACCTGCAACAAAATGGCTGCTTTTGCTTCAATTTCAAACATAATTTGTTTTTTTTTCGTATATGCCTAGCCCAACTAAACCAAATTTGAGTCGGTAATATAAAAAAATAATTTCTGGCCATAATTTATTACATATACATATATTGATTTGGCTGCCTATCCCAGCCAACAACAACAACAGCAATTGTTATTGTTATTGTTACCTGTTTTTTTGTGTTTTTGCCGTAGTTTGTTGTTCTTGTTGTTGTTGTTTCTGATGACTAACTTCCGCTCGATACATTTTGGCTTTTGTGGCCATTTTGTTGGCACTTCCTGTTCAACTTGCCTGATGGACTTTGGCACTCAAATTGAAGACACGACACGATTCAAATTTTGTACCCAATTTATTTTCTTCTTCTTTGTGACACATTTTTGCGATTTGCGTGCATTTTGCAACACTTACAAACTATAATTTTTGGATATTTGTCAGCGTACGAAATAAAAAAATATGACAAGTAAATTATAGTTTAAGTAAAGTTCGTGTTGTGACTTAATTTAGTTGCAATATTATCAGTCGATTATTTATACATTAGCAAATTTTTGAAAATAAATGGTTCTACGAATTATAAGCTTTGAAAGTACTTAGTTAAAAAGAATTTGTTATAATAATTCTCAATCTCAAAAATCTTCAGCTAGAAAGTCAGCCTTAATTGATTATTTTTGTTCCTTTTGAATTTATATCATTTTACTCCTTTTCATCTATCTTATTTTTCTCCATAACAATTTATAAATTCTTGTTTATTTTATAGATAAGTGTTATTTTAACACAGCTTGTTAAGTTAGCAGCTGCCAGTGTTGCTAAAGCAATGAAAAATAAGCGACTATAAAATTCAATTATTGTCGTAACAAATTTACCCACAAACACACGTGCATACACAGACACACACAGATACACACAGCTACACAAACCCATACAAGCAATCAGACTAAAAGATACTCATACACAAACACAGATACACACACACGCATGGTTGCGAGCTCAATGAAGCCTTTGGAAAAAGTTTTAACGCACTTCCTAACCAAAGCGAGGGTAGACTGAGAAGTATTGGGTCGTTCACTGAGTAATTTCGTTTAATGACAACAGCTAAACTTATTGAATTTTTTTGCAGCCAGCTTCACATGAAACCGATTTAACTTTATATTGGGTTGCCCAAAAAGTAATTGCGGATTTTTCATATAGTCGGCGTTTATAATTTTTTTAACAGCTTGTGACTATTTAATTGTATTTTTTCTTTTGACATTTATTAGCTGTCACTATTAGCTTGCTTTAGAAAAAAAGTGCGGGTAATTTTGTTTACATTTGTTTGTTTGGCGCCCTTTTTAATATGGAGTCCACAAAAGAGCATTTCCGTCATATTTTATATTATTATTTGCGTAAAGGAAAAAACGCAGAGCAGGTTGCTAAAAAGTTACGTGATGTGTATGGTGATAAAGCCTTAAAAGAAAGACAGTGTCAAAATTGGTTTCGCAAATTCCGTTCTGGAGATTTTTCACTTAAAGATGAGCCACGTTCAGGTCGGCCAAATGAAGTTGATTATGACCAAATCAAAGCATTGATTGAGATAGGAGAGAAGTTAAATATACCAAAATCAACCGTTCATTATCACATAAAAAGTCTTGGACTGGTGAAAAAGCTTGATATTTGGGTACCACATGAATTGAAAGAAATTCATTTAACAAACCGAATCAACGCTTGTGATATGCATGTTAAACGCAATGAATTCGATCCGTTTTTAAAGCGAATCATAACTGGAGATGAAAAATGGATTGTTTACAATAACGTTAATCGAAAACGATCATGGTCCAAGCATGGTGAACCAGCTCAAACCACTTCAAAGGCTGATATCCACCAAAAGAAGGTTATGCTGTCTGTTTGGTGGGATTGGAAGGGTGTGGTATATTTTGAGCTGCTTCCAAGGAACCAAACGATTAATTCGGATGTTTACTGTCAACAACTGGACAAATTGAATGCAGCCATCAACGAGAAACGGCCAGAATTGATCAATCGTAAAGGTGTCATATTCCATCAGGACAACGCCAATCCACACACATCTTTGGTGACCCGGCAAAAGCTGAGAGAGCTTGGCTGGGAAGTTTTGATGCATCCACCATATAGCCCTGACCTTGCACCATCAGACTACCATTTATTTCGATCTTTGCAGAACTCCTTAAATGGTAAAACTTTCGGCAATGATGAGGCTATAAAATCGCACTTGGTTCAGTTTTTTGCAGATAAAGGCCAGAAGTTCTATGAGCGTGGAATACAAAATTTGCCGGGAAGATGGCAAAAGGTTATCGAACAAAATGGAAATTATATATTTGATTAAAGTTCATTCTAAGTTTTATTAAAAATGCATTTACTTTCTTTTAAAAAATCCGCAATTACTTTTTGGGCAACCCAATATATTCAAACAGCTGATGAGGCTTTTTTGTAAACATTTTTTTTAATTTTTTGGAATAGTTTTTGTTTGGTGCTCTATCGAAGATGGAAGATCGAAAACAACATTTTCGGCATATTTTACTGTTTTACTATCAAAAGGGTAAAAAAGCAGTTTATGCAAGGCGAAAATTATGCGATGTGTATGGAGAAGATGTGTTGACCGAACGCCAATGCCAAAATTGGTTTGCAAAATTACGTGCCGGCTATTTCGATCTTGAGTATGAACCTCGTCCTGGAAGGCCTCTTGAAGCCGATATGGATAAAATAAAGTCGTTGGTCGATGCAAATCGTCCAATAACAACTCGAGAGATTGCTGAAAGATTGTGATTTGCCTATTAAACGTCAAAGATTCAAACCCATTTTTGAAGCGCTTTGTTACTGGAGGCGAACAATGGGTTATTTACAAGGATTTAAACCGCAAGAGATGGATGAACCAGCTCAAACCACCTCGATGGACGATAGTCACAAAAAAAAGGATATCTAGGCTGTTTCAAAAGGATCGTTTATTTTAAGCTTTTGTCCGCAAAAACCAAGATTAATTCTGAAGTGTATTGTGATCAGCTGGACAAATTGAGTCATGCGCTCAAACAGAAGAGTCCAGAATTTATCAATAGAAAAGGTTAGTGTTTCACCAGTACAATGCGAGACCTCGAACAAGTTTTATGACTCGCCAAAAGCTTTTTGCAGCTTGAATGGGATGTGTTACCACACCCACCATTTTCTCCAGACTTAGCACGTTCGGACTATTACTTATTGCGGTCTATACAACATTTTTTGGATGGGAGAACCTTCATCTCAAGTCACGACGTCAAAAAGCACTTGGACCAGTTTTTTGCCTACAAGGATCAACAATTTTATGATCGTGGAGTCAATCTCTTGCCCGAAAGATTGCAAAAGGTATTGGATCAAAATGAAGAGTATATAATTTCGTAAAATGTTTTACACAATAAAAAAAATTGCGTACGTAAAGTGGGGCGCGGACGACTTTGGGATACCCTGTACCACTAGCTTGAAATAAATTCCAGTTCCCTCATAAAAAACCAAAAACAGAAGAATTTTTAAGTAAACAATTTTTTTTGACCGATCGTTCCTACGGGTGCTATATGATATAGTTAACCGACTTCAATAAAATTTGACACAGTGCTTAAATACCTTAAAAAGATCTGAATGCCGAATTTAGTTCAAATATCTTTACAAACAAACGAATCACAACAAATTTTGTATAAAAAACGTTTTTTTGGACCGATTGGTCCTATGGGAGCTATATGATATTGTTAACCGATATGGATTAAATTTAGTACAGTGCTAAGGAACTATAAAAAACTTACGAATACCAAAGTTGGTCGAAATATCTTAACAAACAAACGAAACACAACAAATTTTGTTAAAAAATCGATTTTTTGGAAGATCGGCCCTATGGGAGCTATATGATATAGTCAACCGATTTTGTTCAAATTTGGCACATTGCTTAAGTGCTCTAAAAATTTCCAAACGCTAAATCTAGTTACGATATCTTTATTAAAAAACGAACTATAGCGAATTTTGATTTAAAAAAGTTATTTTGGCAGATCGGTCCTATGGGAGCTATATGATTTTGATGAAATTTGGTACAGTGCTAGGGAACCATAAAAAATTTTGAAATACCAAATTTGGTTACGTTATCTTCATGAACAAACGAATTATCCATCTAAAACATTTTTTTTTGTCAAACACTCATATGGGAGCTTTATAATTTATCCCCGATATCAAAAAAATAAAATAAACTTGTCTCCTATGGATTAATATGGGATCTAATGTGAAAGTTTGGTTACTCTAGCTCTTACCATCTCTGGGATCTAGGCGTTCAAACGGACAGACGGACGGACAGACGGACATGGGTATATCGACTTCTCTAATCACCCTGATCATATTTTAGGTAACTTTGGGGTGTCTCCGACGTCTCCTTCCATATGTTACATACATTTTCGGCTTGCACAAACTTAATATACCCTTGGTACCATATGGTACAGGGTATACAAATCGTGTTTAAATTGCACTTAAAAAACGAAATTACTTAGTGAACGACCCAATAATTAAGTCCTACCAAAGAAGTTAATATAATATATAACCTGCAGTCTACCAGTCTACCAGTTTACCAGTCTACCAGTCTACCAGTCTACCAGTCTACCAGTCTACCAGTCTACCAGTCTACCAGTCTACCAGTCTACCAGTCTACCAGTCTACCAGTCTACCAGTCTACCAGTCTACCAGTCTACCAGTCTACCAGTCTACCAGTCTACCAGTCTACCAGTCTACCAGTCTACCAGTCTACCAGTCTACCAGTCTACCAGTCTACCAGTCTACCAGTCTACCAGTCTACCAGTCTACCAGTCTACCAGTCTACCAGTCTACCCAGTCTACCAATCTACCAGTCTACCAGTCTACCAGTCTACCAGTCTACCAGTCTACCAGTCTACAGCTACAGTCTACCAGTCTACCAGTCTACCAGTCTACCAGTCTACCAGTCTACCAGTCTACCAGTCTACCAGTCTACCAGTCTACCAGTCTACCAGTCTACCAGTCTACCAGTCTACCAGTCTACCAGTCTACCAGTCTACCAGTCTACCAGTCTACCAGTCTACCAGTCTACCAGTCTACCAGTCTACCAGTCTACCAGTCTACCAGTCTACCAGTCTACCAGTCTACCAGTCTACCAGTCTACCAGTCTACCAGTCTACCAGTCTACCAGTCTACCAGTCTACCAGTCTACCAGTCTACCAGTCTACCAGTCTACCAGTCTACCAGTCTACCAGTCTACCAGTCTACCAGTCTACCAGTCTACCAGTCTATCAGTCTACCAGTCTACCAGAGACAATTTTTTAAGCCATATTATTAAATATTCATATATACGAAAATGGCCCCTTTTTGCTCTACATCCCTACATCTCTACATCTGTACATCTGCATCTCTACATCTCTACATCACTACATTTCTACATTTATACATTTCTACATTTCTACATTTCTACATTTCTACATTTCTACATTTCTACATTTCTAAATTTCTACATTTCTACATCTCTACATCTCTACATCACTACATTTCTACATCTCTACATCTCTACATCTCTACATCTCTACATCTCTACATCTCTACATCTCTACATCTCTACATCTCTACATCTCTACATCTCTACATCTCTACATCTCTACATCTCTACATCTCTACATCTCTACATCTCTACATCTCTACATCTCTACATCTCACATCTCTACATCTCTGCATCTCTACATCTCTACATCTCTACAGCACTACATCTCTACATCTCTACATCACTACATTTCTACATTTCTACATTTCTACATTTCTACATTTCTACATTTCTACATTTCTACATTTCTACATTTCTACATTTCTACATTTCTACATTTCTACATTTCTACATTTCTACATTTCTACATTTCTACATCTCTACATCTCTACATCTCTACATCTCTACATCTCTACATCTCTACATCTCTACATCACTACATTGCTACATCTCTGCATCTCTACATCTCTACTTCTCTACATCTCTTTAACTCGGTAACTCTACACTCTACTCTGATATCAATTTTTTAAAGTCGCTTCCAGGAGATTTTTAACCTGACGTTTGCTTTCAAATTCTTTTCATATGGGATGGGAATATGTTTATATTTTTTTTGCTTAACCAACAACTTCCTAACCCACCCTCGCACAACTACTTATATATTCTTACTCGTTGTCGCTTAGACACACTCTTCCTGCTGCTCTCCAACCGCCCCAGTCCATCCATGCATGGTAACCGCGCGCGCAATCATTGCAATCAATTGTGCATGCTCAACTGCAGAGGAGGAGCTGCAGCTGGAGTGGAGCTGGAGAGGAGTCGCTGCAGCAGCTACCACAATGATGCATCATCGTTGGGCTCCTCCATTTGGTGGAATTGTATGAGCGCAGTCAAATGGTTTTCGGGGATGCCAATGTAACCACAATACACATAGCGACAATTTTGTTACTTGTCGGTCGCTGTGGTTGCCAAGGGGCACACTGATTGCGAGAGGGGGAACGAGAGGGTTTTAGCCAAGAGAACAAAATATATGTGCAACATGCGAGCTGCTGTGGCTTTTATGTCAACTGCGTCAAAAGTTTAGCAACATTTTGGTTACATTCTAACCAAACAAGTAAAATCAACAACAGCAGCAAAAATAACAAAAACAAGGACAACAATGTATATAGTTTGTTATATATATATGGTATATGATACTTATATATCATATATGTGGGGTATATATATGATGCATGTGCAGAGCACTTATCAAACATAAACTCTCAAAATTTATAGAGACACATTGAACGTTATAAATTTTAAATATGCAACGATATAAATTCAAAAAGTACCCAATGGAAAATTTATTGATTGATTTTTTCTCTTTGGTTTTAGCTTTTATAATACTAAAGTAACAAAAAGCTGGCTGCTCTTTTAATGCTTATGCACAAGAGCTGGAAAAGCAAAACTACTAAACTATGATATTTGCAGCAGGATGGGCTAGTCTGTGGGAGATAAGTTTACAGTACACTCTGCCTACCTTAAGCTGGGGTCAATCGCCACCGCTGCACTTTATAAAATTTTATGACATTTTCTTTATTTTGTCAACAGTCAAAGTACATTTTTCCACTCTAACCATTTACAATGCTCCAGATTGTCATATTCCAGTCGAAATTCTATAATTTCCAGTCTTTTTTAAGAAGATAAGATTTTGCAGACATACTTTTGAGAATTAAATCTATAATATGAATGAATAAGAAATATTAAATCCAGATTCAAATTAAAAAAAGATTACAAAAAAATTGCTCAACTGATCATTTTACATTTGAAACCAAGAGAGTTTTGGATTTGAAAGAAAATAAAAAGCAAAAAACATATTTTTTTTGAAAGCGCTATCCGAATAAAGAGTACAAGTTTATTTTTAATTTATATCAAAATACTAGCCGGCTTCGGCACGCTCGCTTCGCTCGCTCGTCTAGATCTTTATTTTCTTCCAATGATTTATTTTTGTGACGAATTCACGAAATTGCATTATGTGCAAATATTGATCTGATCATATGTATTTTATACAGAAATCAAAACATGAATTGTAAGCAAAATCGCAGAATTCCTTTCTTCTTAAGAAAACTTTCTTGGAAAGGAATAACTAATTCAATATTAATTTCTAAAATTGATGAAATTGAATATTATTCTACGGAGTCTTAAAATTCACTTGATTTGCCAGGAATGCTAGGAGTGGCAACACTTATCTCTTAGGGGTATGAAAAATAGATGTTGGCCGATTCTCAGACCTGCCCAATAAGCACACAAAATTTCATAAGAATCGGTCTAGCCGTTTCGGAGGAGTATGTTCACACAAAAACCAATATTCACAATCCCACGAACCAATTCACACAAACTCATCGCAATAGGCTTAAAACTTCCGCATTGACCTCTAACACACGCAAAAATCAGATTCATCGACTCGTTCATGAGAACACCCATAATACGTAAAACATAAGTTTCTTCTTATATATAAAATTCTAGTTTCACAATGTAAGTTACCATACTCCTCCGAAACGGCTGGACCGATTCTCAAGAAATTTTGTGTGCTTCAATAAAATAAAATTTATAACGTTTATAATTTTTGTGTATCCTTTCGACAAAAACAATTAACTAAAAAATATTAGTTAATCTGACAATGTACACAATGCCAACCTAAATTAAAAAAAATGTTGTATTGGAAAATCAAATTGTCCTTTTTAGTATTTTGGTCTCCATTTTGTTATATTTTCTCAACCTTTAGTCATCCTTGGACTTCCACGAACATTTCAAGACGAAAATTAGCCAAATCGGTTCAGCCGTTCGTGAGTCTATAAGCTTCACAGGAACATAACATTGTGACACGAGAATTTTATATATAAGATAATGTTTTATTTTTTTAAATTTTTATAACAAAAGATACTCCAAAAGATAAATTAAATTTGATTTTGTAATTTGCATTGCGCAATTTTTATTTAAAAATTACCATTAATTTTTATTTTTGGTAAATTTGAGCCGTCTTCGATTTCTTGAAGATTAATAAAATTCAGATTCAAATTCAAAAAAGTTGGCCAAAAAAATTTGTCCAACTGATCATTTTAAATTAGGGCTTTCGAAACCATTTTCAAAATGATGTAACCTTCATTTATCATATTTTAAAAAAATATAAGTTTTGGGCAGGGATCTCAAATAATAGTTATTGAAGAAAAATAATAACACTCAATTTTTTTTAAAGTCCTATCCGAAAAAAGAGTTCAATTTTATTTTTAATTCAAATAAAAATATAATTTTCGACTTTAAAATTATTTTTAAATTTTAATTTAAAAAAAATACTCAAAGCTTAATGCCGAATTTTAAGTTAAAAATTTTGAAATTTTAAATTATTTGAATTTATTTTTTATATTAGATACAAAGCAACAACAACAACACATAATTTATTTTAAAGTATTATCCGAAAAAAGCGTAAAATGTTATTTTTAATTTATATCAAAATATAATTTTTTGAACTTAAATAATTTTAAGTTTTCATTAAAAAAAATTACAAGCAAATTAATGCTATTTATTTAAAAACAAAATTTAATTTTAAATATTTTTTGAACCAAAAGGCGTATTTTAATGATGGGCGTGTAATTTGATATACACTTCAAAAACTTTTTTAACTTTTTGATTCTTTCCATTTCCGATAAAAATAAAAAAATATCTAAATTTACACTTATTGGTTTATATTAGTTATTTTTTAATAATTTTTTTGTATATTAACGATTAATGATATTTCTAATTTATCCATATATTTTTTTTTAATTTATAATTTTTATAATTCATTCTAACAATTTCTAAATATTGTAGGATTCTAACAAAAATAATTAAAATCTGTCACATTTTCCTCTGCTTTGTTTTTTTCGAATTTAACTTTATCACTTTTTTTCTAATTTGGTTGCTTTAAGCTTGATTAATTTGTATTAAATTTGTACATATCATATATCACTGTAAGGAACAAATGAAATTTTCGATCTACAATTCTCGCAAAAATTAAGGGAACAGAAAAAATTTTTAAATTTTTGGGTGATTTTCAACAGGCTGTATTTTCAGTGAAAAATGGTCAGACAGGAATAAAAAATGAAGCTTTTAAAGCTTGAAAATTCTAGTTTTCCAGATTTTTCGGAGAAAAGTTTTTAGAAGTTCCGGTTCTCATGCAATCTTTAGATGAAGCTACACCAATGGATCATAAAGCCTGTTTATTCAGCTTCAAGATGCTTTTTTCAGGACCCCGATACGATCATTTCTCTCTGAGATATTGAATTTTGAACACTAAAGGATCCCTTTTTCGTTTCGCTACCGGGATATCTCTGTAACTACTGGTCGCACAGCAAGGTGGACCGGGAATTTCATTATCTGTAGAAAATTTCCTAAAAAATACAGTTAAGTGGAGAAAACATTTTTTTCTTACTTAACATTTCATTGAAAAAAGTAAAAAAAAATGACTTTTTCCCAATTTTTGATTAATCAACTGTATCGCACTGATTTGGGTGCAAAAGCTAAGATAAAAGTGAAATTCTACAGCCTAATGTACCCCAAAGAGCCCCTCAAATTTAATTCCAAATCATTTTGTTCACAAGATATTGAAGAAGAACTCAAATAAGTCCCCAAAAACATGTTTTTCGAAAATAACTCGAAAAGGGTGCTTAAGAAAAAAAAGTTCCCATTTTCGTATTACGCTAAAAAACACTTTTTACGAACATTTTTTTAAAAAATGTTAAATGTAAAAGTTAATGAAATTATTTGGTTAATTTTATTTTTTAAAAACATTACTTGATGGTTAAATAAGTAAATTAAAAATGCAAATAGTAATTACGCCACTAATTTCAAATAAATAATATTATTCAACAGTAATTTATTCCATATTTAGAAATTATTTTGGGAAGAAATGGTATAAATAGTTCAATGAGGATTGAGAAAATGTTACTTTCGAATAAGTATTAAGTCAATAATTTTGTATTAAAAGTGGGCAACACTGTAAATATCGGCAAGGATTTAGTTTCAGCTAGAAAATTAAACCACTCAAGATTTCTAATCCAAGATGATTGTTAAAAAACAATAAATATTAAAAATTTTAATTAAGGGACACATGCCACTATTTCCTTACACAAAATGGCTTATGGAAAGCAGTTAATATGAGGTTAAATGACTGGAAAAATTAAAAAAATAAATTTTAGTATGTAAAACAAAAATAATCGATTTTAAGCTAACCACAAAGTGTTTACGAATCAGTCAATCTAATTGTATTGCAGTAGTGCAAATAGGTACCCATGCAGCGGTGGCAATTGACCCCCATAGCTACAGGTAAATAAAGTTGAACCCTTTCAATTGAGCTTTAATTGAGGGTATGGCGTAACAAGTCGCACTGCCAACTATACTCAATCACTTACTAGTTCAAAGTACTAAACAATATTGTATATATTGCATATAGAAGTTCGCCCACTATCATTTTGTTATAAAATATGCAGCACCAAGTATAGCACTTAAATAAACAACAATTAATAATTTATCGTTTGTTTGAACAAAGTTTTGATAGCACAAAAAAGAAAATATATAAAAAACTAATAATCAAAACTTTTCAGCAAATTACGAGTAGATGCCAAAGTGCTCTATTGATATTGAAAATTTAATATTTTACATTGATTAGCATATTTGATGGCAGCTATAAGCTCAGCTTGGGGCTATTTGAGCTCAACACTTTAATATGCCAGAAATTGCGAGTTTGAGAATAAATCATTGCCTACTTATGGGCGCTGTATTAAAGCAGCACATAATAAGCTGTCTGTGTTTATGTACTATATATAGTATATGTACTAATATCATGTAGTTTTAGATAATTATGTGCATAATTATACATAAGTGCACAGTTTTAAAGTTAAAGATAATAAGCTTTAACTCTGATATTAATTAAATTAAATTGTATTAAAAAAGTTTTCGTTAGATAAAGTAAATTTTATAAATAAAATTTTGTACTTGAGAACTGTAAGTTGGACAAAAAAATAAACAAAAATATAATATATAAAATTACAAAATGAAATTAATGCAATACAATAAAAATATAAGCTAAAGGTAAACTTTGGAAATATTTGTGTAATATCAGTAAGGGTATTCACGCTTGCTGTTGAGTTGCGCAATTCTTAGCAACAAAATACGCAACAAAATAGGAACTCAATTTGGCAATCAAATGTCTTTAATGTTTTCAAGCAATTTACCGGATTTTATTCCAAGCTATTGGTACAAAATAACCCCAAAGTCGTCCGCGCCCCACTTTACGTACGCCATTTTTCAAGTGTGTTTTTATAAAGTTTTTATAGGCTCGCTAATTCCGAATCCAAAGTCATATCAGAGCCTCTGAGGTATATTTGAATTTAACCATCCGAAAAACATTATGAAAACATTTTTTTGTGTGTGGCATATAATTTTTTTAAAGCTTAAAGTGGATACTTTACTGAGTAACCTCAAATTTACAAAGAACTATTTCTTTATCGAAATTTTTGGCAAAATATTAAAAAATGAATATTTCAAATTGTACAAAAAAACGTATTAAAAAAAATTTATTGAAAAAAAGTAATATAATAATATTAATATTATTTAAAATAAAAAACAAAAAATGAAATTAAAAAATAAATATCAAATAAAAATAGCTGTTTCTAAATTTGAAAAATTTTATACCCTGTACCGTATGGTACCAAGGGTATATTAAGTTTGTGCAAGCCGAAAATGTATGTAACATATGGAAGAAAACGTCGGAGACACCCCAGAGTTACCTAAAATATGATCAGGGTGAATAGAGAAGTCGATATACCCATGTCCGTCTGTCCGTCCGTCCGTCCGTCCGTGTGAACGCCTAGATCTCAGAGATGGTAAGAGCTAGAGTTACCAAACTTTCACATTAGATCCCATATTATTCCATAAGTGGCAAGTTTATTTTATTTTTTTATATCGGCGATAAATTATATAGCTCCCATGGGGGTGTTTGAGACGACCTCGACAAAAAAAAAGCGTTTTAGATGAATAAATCGTTTGTTTATGAAGATATCGTAACCAAATTTGGTATTCGAAAGTTTTTTATAGTTCCCAATCGCTGTACCAAATTTGATCGAAATCGGTTGACTATATCATATAGCTCCCATAGGACCGATGGGCCAAAATAACTTTTTTAAAGAAAAATTCGCTATATTTCGTTTCTTAATAAAGATATCGTAACCAGATTTGGCTTTTGGAAATTTTTTAGACCACTTAAGCAATGTGCCAAATTTGAACAAAATCGGTTGACTATATCATATAGCTCCCATAGGTCCGATCTTCCAAAAAATCGATTTTTTAACAAAATTTGTTGTGTTTCGTTTGTTTGTTAAGATATTGGGAGCAAATTTGACATTCGTGAGTATTTTATAGTTCCTAAGCACTGTACTAAATTTAATCCAAATCGTTTGACTAGATCATATAGCTCCCATAGGACCAATCGGTCCAAAAACACGTTTTTTATACAAAATTCGATGTGTTTTGTTTGTTTGTAAAGATATTTGAACTAAATTCGGAATTCAGATCTTTTTTAAGGTATTTAAGCATTGAGTCAAATTTTATTGAAATCGCTTGACTATATCATATAGCTCCCATAGGAATGATCGGTCAAAAAAAAATTTTTGCTTAAAAATTCTTCTGTTTTTGGTTTTTTGTGAAGAAATCGGACTTTATTACAAGCTAGTGGTACAGGGTGTCCTAAAGTCGTCCGCGCCCGACTTTACGTCCGCCATTTTTTTATAAAGTTTTTATAGGCTCGCTAATTCCGAATCCAATGTCATATCAGAGTCTCTGAGGTATATTTGAATTTAACCATCCGAAAAACTTTATGCAAACATTTTTATACCCTGTACCGTATGGTCCAAGGGTATATTAAGCTTGTGCAAGCCGAAAATGTATGTAACATATAGAAGGAGACGTCGGAGACACCCCAAAGTTACCTAAAATATGATCAGGGTGAATAGAGAAGTCGATATACCCATGTCCGTCTGTCCGTCTGTCCGTCCGTCTGTCCGTCCGTGTGAACGCCTAGATCTCAGAGATGGTAAGAGCTAGAGTTACCAAACTTTCACATTAGATCCCATATTATTCCATAGGAGGCAAGTTTATTTTATTTTTTTGATATCGGGGATAAATTATATAGCTCCCATGAGGGTGTTTGAGACGACCTCGACAAAAAAAAAGCGTTTTAGATGAATAATTCGTTTGTTTATGAAGATATCGTAGCAAAATGTTGTATTCGAAAGTTTTTTATAGTTCCCAATCACTGTACCAAATTTGATCGAAATCGGTTGACTATATCATATAGCTCCCATAGGACCGATCGGCCAAAATAACTTTTTTAAAGAAAAATTGGCTATATTTCGCTTTTTGTATTAAAGATATCGTAACCAGATTTGGCGTTTGCAAATTTTTTAGACCACTTAAGCAATGTGCCAAATTTGAACAAAATCGGTTGACTATATCATATAGCTCCCATAGGTCAGATTTTCCAAAAAATCGATTTTTTAACAAAATTTGTTGTGTTTCGCTTGTTTGTTAAGATATTGAAACCAAATTTGACATTCATGAGTATTTTATAGTTCATAAGCACTGTACCAAATTTAATCCAAATCGTTTGACTAGATCATATAGCTCCCATAGGACCAATCGGTCCAAAAACACGTTTTTTATACAAAATTCGATGTGTTTTGTTTGTTTGTAAAGATATTTGAAATAAATTTGGCATTCATATCTTTTTAAGGTATTTAAGCACTGTGTCAAATTTTATTGAAATCGGTTGACTATATCATATAGCTCCCATAGGAACGATCGGTCAAAAAAAAATTTTTTGCTTAAAAATTCTTCTGTTTTTGGTTTTTTGTGAAGAAATCGGACTTTATTACAAGCTAGTGGTACAGGGTATCCTAAAGTCGTCCGCGCCCGACTTTACGTCCGCCATTGTTTTAAATACAATTTTTTTTGTTAATTTTATATCAAATCGTAAATATTTATATCAAGAGTTTTTGTTGAAATTCAAAATTTTAGCATCTTTTGTTAAAAAATCGTTGCTTCAATATATCGATTTGTTTAGTAGATATGGGTTGCCAAAGAAAAGTTTAAAAAATAAAAATCCAATATTTAGTTATCGATAACTCGATAAGTAGTTAGAATTTTGTGATAAAAATGTACGTGTTTATTATTGACTAGTAGCTTTATCAGATATGTAAAAATCATTTAAATCGAAGAAATCGACCTAAAATGTGTCCCGCTTCACCGATATAAATTTCTCCCGCAAACTTTGCGACAAACTTTAAAGCGTTCTAAAACCTTAAAAAAATCATACGAAACTAACTCTGCATGTGTGTGTGTGCATATATCGATAGCTTCAATTAAGTGCTTGGGCGTTTTGGGTTCATCTTTCTCCCAATGGCATCCACCCTTCATGTTACATTTTTTTATTGGCCATATTGGATCCTTTTTTTTTGTTGTTTTTCCCTTGTTGTTTTTTTATATATATATTTTTTTTGGCTTGCTTAAGCCAAAGCATAAATATTTAAATTTGTTATTGAGAAAATTGATAGGATTTAATGACATTTTGGCAACTTTTTTTTATCGGTTATGCCTAAGGCATCAGGTCGGTCTTCCACATGGCTTCGATAAGCTGCTGGTAATACAACACAGCAGCATATGTGTATTGGTGTGTATCTGTGTGCCTATCTGTGTGCAAGGATAAATGATATTTTAGCTTGCATATGGCTATCTATGTAAGTGTTGAATGATGACCCACTTTGATTTATGGTCCAACCAATTCAGTTCATTAAAAAGACATAAAGCCTGGTCAAAAACAATAAAAAAAACATTATTATAATTGAACTGGCCATAAAATAAATTAGATTTCGAGTATATTGAGTATATGATTAGTTTCGTAATGGCTTTTATGCAAATTCGATAACACATAATGCATTTTTCGATTATATATTTTCCGAGCGTTATTTAAACATTGCAAATTGCAATTGACGCCATTTTTCAAATATTGTTATTGTTATTGCTATAGTGCCGTTAGTCTGACAGTTATCACTTTTGTTTTATAGCAGGCACATGCCTTAGATACATATATAACGTATATAAAACTCGTATGTAGTATATATTGTATACTCTCATGTATATATTAAAGTGTCGGTTTGGATTTTTAATGCTGTTTTATGGGAGTTCTACAACCCATTGGGAAATTGCACAAAGTGCTTGGAAAATGATTTGTTTGTTTTATTAGATAAAAGGGAGTTTTTAACTGTGTATGTATATCTGAAAGGAATTTAACGAAGTCCAATGACAAAGAATCCTTATTCTCGTAAAATTCTCTATAAAATCGCTATAGATAATTTTTTTATAAAACTAGCCCATCACAAGACAAAGTGCTCAGAGTGCAGCACACCTGCAAGAATCATTTTTATGGAATTTTCACATCAAAGCCCTTTCCACATTCCAAGGCATATTTCAGGAACGATTTGCTATAGAAGATTATCCATTATGCCGATTTGGTAGAGAATTTTTTATTTTTTTTTGCGCCTTAAAATTTTAGAACATTGGGAAACATTTAAAAGCACTGGTAAAATGTTGTTTGAAAAAAACCGACTTTTGTGACTCTTGACCTTAGATATCTGGAGACAAGGTCATGATACTCATTGGTACTTTAAAAGTTGATCTAAATTTTTATTATTTTTGAATTCCGAGAAGTTAGGATTTTTTGTCATTTTTCGAACATGCGAGGTACCATCACAAAAATAGGCATAAGCTCTACAGTTCTAACACTAGTTTACAAGAAAAAATAAATTTCCTAAACTAATCTCACCACTCTCCGTAACTTCGAGCATTTGCCTTGATTAAGCATAGAATCCTACATGCAGTAGTAAACAAAAAAAACTTCTCCCAGATACTAACTTTTTTGGAAAATTAGATAAAAGGTATTTCTATAGAGGACAACGCCACGACAGCTCCACATTTTATTTTTTATTTTCACGTCCTGCCCGTATCCATGTATTTGTGCCGACAAAGTCTTCTGCCGACTTGTGGCTGCCTTAGTGGGTTGTTAGCCGCCTTTGTTCTTTGTCATCCTGGCTATTCCTTGTTATTTTTTCTCATTCGCTATCTCATTAATTTCACTTTCCAGCTGCAACTATATACTTTCACTTTCACCAAAAACAAAAAAAAAAAACAAAAGCAAAACCCAAAGAATGAAAGAATGAAAATCTAGTGCGAGCTTTTTGACGCATTTACGCGACATTCACACCGTGAACACAACCAAGACCAAAACTCATTCAAGCTGGGCACACTCAACATTTTTCCATAAATTTTTCAGTGTCTTTGGCAGACGCTGCTGGCATTGGGACACGTGCTGATGACAAAGCCAGCCAAAATGCTGGCAGCGGCGGGCACAAACAAAAAGAAAATGCAAGAAATCTGTCAGCATCACATTCGGATTCACCGGGGGATCCACCCGGAGTGTGCCAACGGCCGTAGTCGGTCGCCAGTGTGGCCATTGTTGCCAATGCCAGGCACATTGCCTTTTTTTTTGTCCCAGAGAGACATGTTTTGCTGTTTTATGCCACTAAATATGCCAAAGCGCGGGAAAATTGATTTAAACGTGGCAACAAGAACCGAGCGAAACAAGGGCGTAGTCAGCTGAGCACAAAGGGGCCAATCAAAAGTTTTTGGTTTAGTATAATCGTTTGTACGCTGATGCCTAAGAAGTCTTTATTGTCGCTCATAATGTTTTTTGGGACTACGAATTTTTGGATAAATACTCTAGCAGGATAAAGTACTGGAAACTACCTATAACGATAGCCAAGATAGTTTTTAAGAAAAAATATGATAATTTCAAATAAAAAAAAAATTGTTAAGAATAATATGTGTCTTTATAACAATAGGAATGTATTAAAAATAATTATTCATCAGAATTTTAAAATACCGATAAGCCCGTATATAGCAGCCGGAAATGCTTGGATACAGAAAATGTGTCTATAAATTTTTTAAGTATGAACTATTTTTTTATAATTATGTTTAATCTTATATATAAAATTCTCGCACCACAATGTTAGTAGCCATTCTCCTCCGAAACGGCTGGACCGATTCTTATGAAATTTTGTGTGCCTATTGCGTAGATCTGACAATCTTTATTTTACATTTATTTTTCATACCCCTAAGTGATAAGGACTGCCACCCCTAAAAGTTTTTTTTAATTTTCGGACAATATTTTTTATCTTTTTTATAGTATTGTGTACATTGTCAGGTTAACTAATGTTTTGTAGCTAATTGTTTTTGCCATATATAAAGAAACTTATATTTCACATGTTACGGGTGTTCTCATGGACGCGTCGATGAATTTCAAATCTGATTTTTGCGTGTGTTAGAGGATGTCATTGCGGAGGGTTTTTGAAAGAAATGCAACGAATGAAAAAATCGTACTGCCCAGGAAAGTGAAGATCGCAATGAACGTGAAAAAATTCCGTCAAGACAGACCCGTGAAGCGCGACATTCGAATAAAAGTTTGCAAGATTGAATCGAGCTGCACACTAATCTAAAAATCTTATATTTTTCCAGATATGCTAATTAGAGAATCTTACGATGTTTATTCACTTTAAGAATATTCAAAAAGTTTTGGCAGGACAACGTCTGCCTCGCCCACTAGTATAGTAAATAATTATTTATCAGAATTTTAAAACAGCGACGAACTAGTCAGTACGCAGCAATCCGAAACGCTTCCGTACAAAAAATGTAACATTAATTGCTTCAAAAAGAAACAGTGTGTACCTATAAATGTAATATGGACATCTTGTACAATTTTTCATTTGGTGGTATTCGGAAATTCAGATTAGATTAAAAAAAATCATTTTTTTTCACTCACGAACATGAGCTCAATAAAATCATAAACTGTTGTCAACTTTAATTAAATATATTACTTAAGAGGAGCATCTAGGAGAACCTCCCAGACAGAACGGAGTAGATGACGATTTCTCAAAAATGTCAAATTAACTAAGTAATTTTAAAATACAGGTAACCCTCTTACAACGCGGGTTTCTATAACGCGTTTTCGGTGCAAAGCGGTTCCCAAAATGCGGAAATTTTCTTACAACGCGATTTTTACGAGCTGGACAACCCTCACAATGAATTTTTGTTGCTGGTTTGCATGTTAAATTTTGTTTCAATATTAGAGAAGATGGAGTCAGCAAATATTACTGTCAAAAAAGTCAGGAAACAATTCTCAATTTTAAAATTGGTTAAAATTGCTGATACGTCTCTTAAAGAAATTTGGATTTGATGAAGTAACAATGGATGATATTCAAGAATTAACAGTGGACGACGAAATACACAAAAGCAGATTTAGTGGCAATGACAAATGAAGAATCAGTTGGCGATAGCTCTGACGATCTTTTCGATGTAGAAAATAAAAACTTTTTACTAAAAAGTATCGAAAAAGTTTTAAATATGGCAAAGCAACCGCTTGGAAGCATATATTTTTGAGAACGATCCTTTAAGGGATAGAGCAGAAATATTTAAACGAAATCTTTAAAACAGCTAAACTTCCTATCAAGAAATTAATAAAGATTTCAAACCAATAATCGATGAAAGAATGCCCGAAACTGATAGTGGATCAAGCTCAGATTTTGAACTAGTACGAACAAAACATTCGAGACAAATCATACTAAGTGATGAGGAGGATTAGGAATTTATGGTTCTATTTTTACTTTAATTTGTTAATTTAAGCTATTTCAACTTGAATATGTTACGTAGAATTGAAATTTTATTTTATTTTGATTTAATTTAGATTAAATAAGTAATATCAATCGAATTTTATTATTATCCAGTTATTTTCCAAGTTTTTAATTTAGAACCAAACTCTCATTTTTGTATGGAGTTCATATCCCCTACAACACGATTTCTTACAACGCGGCATTTTTTGGAAAACTATTCCCCGCGTTGTAGGAGGGTTACCTGTATATACAAATCATTTAATTTCCGTGGCAAATTTTGAGTACGATGACACAATATCACCATAAATTTGAAATTTTTGTAAAATATAATATATAATAATAATTGTTGGAGCAGAAGGCCAAACAGTTGTTCATAATTTTCCACAATATAATAGGTCAACACTGGCTTTTTTTTTTGGGCATCTGCGTATGGGTTTTGTATGTGTTTGGAATCGAAATTTCACGACTAGGACAGTATTAGATGGTATTGACTTTTATGGCTAGAAACTATGTGTCAGTGGCTAATCGGAAATAATTTAGGAAGCTATAAAATATCCTGGATTTTGACCAAAAAATCGTTTTTTTTTTTAATAAAAGGATTCTCATGCCTTATCAATCCGATTTTCTTCATCTTAAGACTATTTGAAAGTATATAAATTATATAAATGGTATGTATAAAATATATGTATAGGGTCCAGCACTCGAAGTGTAACCAAATTCAGACCGCTCGCGTTAGCTAAATGACAGTTTAGAGTATTGCTTACAAGCGCACGAAAGCATTTTGCCGTGAGTAAACGCGAAAAAAATCAGTAATGGATTTCAAACGTAATAGTGTAGTTGCATTATATTTAGCTGGAAAATCACAACCAGCGATTGTTCGTGAGCTCGAACACCTTAAAGTAAATAAAGTTTTCGTTTATCGCACCATAACTCGTTATAATGATACTGGTAGCATCGCAAAACGTCATGGAGGTGGTCATCAAAAGACTGCAACGTCACGTGAGATGGTTCAAAAAGTGAAGAAGCGACTTGAGCGAAATCCCCGACGAAGTGCCAATCAAATGGCGAAAGAACTGAAAATATCTGACCGTAGCATCCGTCGCATACTGAAAAATGATCTCAAGGTCAAGCCTTACAAGATCCAAAAGGCACATGATCTCACACCGAAGCAGCAACAAGTCAGACTTGAGAGAGCGAAGGAGTTGCTTCGCTTGGCCGAAAGCGGTCAATTGCCGAACATTGTGTTTTCTGACGAGAACATTTTTACAATTGAGCAATTCGTAAACTCTCAAAACGATAGGGTTTACTTGAGGGACCGTTCATACGAGAATTTGAGTCATCGATTGGCCACCAGGAGGCAGCACCCGCCACAGATAATGGTTTGGGCCGCTGTAACCGCAGATGGGCGCTCTCCAATCGTTTTCATCGAGCCTGGCGTCAAGGTTAATGCGCAATATTATCGGGAAAGTATTCTGGAGGTTGCTTTGAAGCCGTGGCAGACAAACATTTCGGTGGCAGACCATGGACGTTTCAACAGGACTCGGCACCGTCTCACAAAGCTCGAGTGAACCAAGAATGGCTGAAAAACAACGTTCCGAACTTCATAACGTCCACACAATGGCTCTCGAATTCACCAGACGCGAATCCGATGGATTATTCTCTTTGGGCCATTTTGGAGAGCAAGGTCCGAACTAAAAGATACAACAGTCTCGAGGCGCTGAAAAAAGCCATTGTCCACGAGTGGGCCAAAATACCTGCAAGTCACATTCGGGCAGCTTGCGATTCATTTTTGGACCGTCTCAAGGCCATAGTGAAGGCAAAAGGTGGCCATATTGAGCGAAAGTAAATTGTTTCTAAATTTCGTATTATTTTTACACATTTTGTACCTTGAATTGAGTAAAGGTAATTTTCCAAAATGAATTTATGGCCTTTTAATTGGTTACACTTCGAGTGCCGGACCCTGTAATATATATCTTTTTAGCGTCGTTAAAATGAAAAAAATTAGTAAAAAATTTAACTTCATAATTCAAATATTCATTATTCAATGAATTTTGCTTAAATATTTTCCATTCCAGCTGTAGGAAATTTCATTATCTTCAAGTAATGACAAATTTTTTGATTTTGCTTAAATATTTTCCATCCTAGTTCCAGCCGTAGAAAATTTCGTTATCTTCAAATAATGACAAAAATTATTGATCTCAGTCCACAAAAAGAGGCGAGAGAATCGCAGTTCGGTGACCATGTTTTGCGCGCAGAGGCTCACGAAAATCGCCAATTTGTAGACGCCATTTTGAGTTTCCTCATTTATTTACTTTTTTGAATTCTTTAATAATAAACGAATATAATCATCAAAACCGAAATTTTGCACGTCTTTTCATTGTCCCACAAAAAAAAACACCAACTTTGTCTTATTTTTGCAATGGAGCGTTCCCTTAAAAATAGAAAAATTCACAACTGAAACGAATTTGAAAATAACATAACTACAGTAAAATTGTAGTCATCTTCTGAATCCGAAGCATTATTTGTTTATATGCTTAATATAGCCGCTAGATGCCGCAAGCAAGTTGTCGCTAGATGGCGTGAGCAGATTGTTGAATAATTGTGCTACTTTTATCATTAAGAAACAAGGCGTTACACCTTAATTGAAAATAATCCTAGAGCACAGTAAAGGATTTGCTTATTCTAAACATAAGAGTAAATTTTAAAACGGTTATAAAATAAAAATGTTGATTCGGATTGTGAAATTCTTTTAGTGGCATGTTTCAGAGACATTCCAAAGTTATATGAAGTATCATTATATTGAATAGACGTGACCAGAGACCTTAAATCACTACTGCCCCAAAATTGTATAAAAAGCTCAAAATACTTAAATCTCTTTATAATTCGACCTACTCACCACAATGCCTCTAATGCTGCATTTTTACACAGTCTAATCTCCAGTTTAATCTTCGCAGTTTAATCTCCAGTGCCATGTTTTAATAAATGTCAAACTTTTGTAAAATATATGTAACGTATTTTGAAATATTAGATTTGTCTAACTATCAAGAAGGCTCTCTCTCCCCTTCTAACTACGCCCTTCAAACATTAGACCACGTTGCTGTTGATGTTCTGGTTGCAAATGGGCGACGCACGCCTGGGATGCGCTTAAATGTGTCCTTGTGTGCTGCGAGTGTGCTTAACAACATTGAAACTTAAGTGTTTGACAGGTAACCACTCCCATACAGCCCGCCCGCCCACTTGCACACACACACGCACTTTGCCTTAAAACACACACATTTAAAATCTGTGGAAGCAACAATGTGGCAGCTCTACCTTGCCACAAGTCCTTGCCTCATCATCTTTCATGTCTGCTGGGTATTAAAGCTAATCATTGGCAATGATGTTGTTGCTATTGTTGCTTAATGGCATTAAAGCTTAAATATTTATGCGAAACTTTTACTCTTAAGTAGCTGAAAACCCTATTAATGGGGCTAAGTATTGTTTGCATTTATTTTCACCTGCAGATTTAGGCAAGAGATAGCCAGAAAAGAACTAGTTTTAAATGTGTCCATATATTATTAATTGGCTGTGATGGAAAAGTAAAAAGCGACTGGACTCAAGAGCTACGAAGTACAGTCCGACTTCAAATGCAATGCTTTTATAAGCGGCTTATAATGACACTGTACTGTAGGTGGCGATTGTCCTTCAGTAAGTACTTGCATTTTTTGGAGTGTGCGTGGTAAGCGATTGAAGAACGGAATATGACAAAAAACAGATACAAAACGAATAAAGAAGCAGAAGAAATAAACGATGACGTTGTCTACTGATTAACGCGGTGGTAGCGACTGCCTACCGCCTAGGACATTTAATAACAACATAGAAAGGAAGAGGTAAATAGTAGGATAAGTAAATAAGAACGAAAATAGCTTGCCCTGCACTGCTTGCTCGTACTAAAGGAGAATATCTGTATAATGAATTTTCTATATAACGAACCAATACTCCCCCAAGTGCTGGCAGTTACATCAATGCATCGATATTTTTTCCGATCATCGATGTTTTTATTTTGATTTCTGAATATCGAAAAATACCTCTGTAGTCCTGAAACATCCACAGAAAGCTAACGCATATTTAGCAAGGCTGGCAATCTAGTGAGGGACCAGCAAAGTTCGCTTAAATCAAAAAACGTTGGCATGAATTTATTTAATAACCATAATGAATGGATCTTAAATTAGTCTAAAGATGACTGGTTGAAACAGAAAACTTTTTTTTATAACTCACAGGCTCACAAAAACAAGTGGTGTAAACTTTACATGTGACAGAGGCATCTCTTATGGACTTTAAGCAGCTGAATTCAAAGTCAAAAAAACCCGTACACAATGGTGCCTCTATAATATCTAAATTATCTCGATTTATGGCATTTTTGGTGGCTATCCCATCTGTGAAGGTGTTTTTGGACTTGGGATTCGGCTGCTCAAAATCCATAAGGGATGCCTCTGTCACCTGATACTTGGCCAACATCGATGTTTATCCATCACTGATTCTCCCATCTGAAATAGGGCCGTTCACCAAAAACGTTTTTTTTTTATTATCGATCCTATGAATGCTATATGAAATAATCAAACGATTTTGATCAAATTTGGTACAGAGCTTGAGAGTCCCGAATATCTTTCGAATGCCAAACTTGATCTAAAACTTTTGGATTTTAGAAAATATTTGAATTTTTCACTCTTTCAATGTTTTTTAGGCTTTAAATATAAATTTTTTTTTTCTTGTACATTTCATTAAAAAAAATTTAAAATTTTCTTATATTTATTTCTTTGGCGAATATGACGTGCAAAACAAGGATCGTCCCGGGCTCGTGAAAAAGTTCAAGGATACAGAATTAGAGACTTTCCTAAATGAAGATGGTTGTACAACGCAACAGGAACTTGCAAATTTATTGGGGGTGTCTCAGCAAGCCGTTTCTCATCGCCTAAAAAGCTTACGAATGATTCAGAAACTGGGAATTGGGTGCCGTACGAGTTAAAGCCGAGGGACATCGAACGGCACCTTTGCACGTGCGAACAACTCCTCCAACGGCAAAACAAAAAGAGTTTTTTGCATCGAATCCTGACCGGCGATGAAAAGTGGATACACTATGACAACCCGAAGCGGAAAAAATGGTGGGGGCTTCACGGCCATGCAACAACTTCAACAGCGAAACCGAACATTTATGGCTCGAAGCTGATGCTCTGTACTTGGTGGGACCATTACAGGAGCCCAGAATCGGACGCAACTAATACGCCTGAGTCGAGCGTTGAAGGAAAAACGCCCGCAATACTCGGAAAGACACGATAAGGTCATATCTCTCTCTTCATGTTTCCAAGATAGTGTAAGTAAGTAGTAAAGAAGAACAATTTTTCCGACGAGGAATTCAGAAGCTGCAAAAAAGATGGGAAAAGGTTGTGGCTAACAATGGAAATTATTTTGAAGAATGAGAAAGTAACGAGTTTTTTAGCCTCAAATCATGAGAAAAAACAATATTCCTTTTTTTCAACAATATTTTTTTAATGTAATCAAAACAATCTCTTAGATAAAATATACATGCAATTTTTTTAGTAATAACTTTTTTAATATTCCCATTTTTGCAACGTATGTTTCTAAAATAATTATGTCAGTAATGAATTTTTTCAACACGTCTATATATATTGTCATATTTAAATAGCTTAATATGAACCAAGTCGATTTGACATTAAATGACACTAACACTTTTTTTTAAGTGGGAGATCACTTTATAATTTTAAAACTTAAAATTATAAAAAATTAAAAAAAAATCGTAAAAAAAATATAATTTTTTTTTATTTAATACTTAATCTGTCAAGCTAAACAAAAATGCGCGTCAATGTCGTTGTTCGTTTAAAAGATATAGCTTATCAAAAAATAGTCTAAAAATAAAAAGCCCAATATTCAGTCATCGATAACTCCATAAATAATCAGAATTTTGCAAAAATTCTATTCTATCTAATTACCATTGCCTAGTAGCTCTACCAAATATGTAAAAATCATCAAAATCGGAGAAGATCGGAAAAAAAAGTGGCCCACTTCACTTATTTCGCCGAATACAACAATGAATTAGAAAAAAGTAAAATATATATCTTATAAGTCGACAATTGTCAGAACAAGATTTTAAAACTAGTGTAATATTGCCCAGGGATTATTTCACACAAAGATTACACAGTCTAGATAATGTTGATCTGGTGTTTAACATCAGACTTCGATCATACTGAGGAACTTGCTCACCGCTTCTAGGATAAGTTAGTTTTTAAGTTTTAGTTTAAGTTATCAGTTCATATTTTTTTTTTTGGCAAGATTTAATTCTATAATTATAAATTATTTAATAATAATGTTATTCCAATAAAGACAAATAAATAAATATTTAAGTCAAAAATATATATATTTTTTTTTTGTTATGTTTTTGCTTTAGTAAAATTTTTGTTTTTAGGATTAGAGAAAATTTAGAACAAATTTAACTCCTGACAATATTTTTCAAATTTGTGCCAGAGGCGCCATTAGGGATATACTAATGGGTTAAAATAGCCAGAATATCTATATCTAAATTTTAATTCTTGAAAAAATAAAAAAAAATTAGTCTTATATTCAAATTGCGTTAATATAAAACGAATATTTTTTATTTTTAAATTATATTTTTTGTGTTAAAAGATTTAGAGAACTTAAAAAAAAACCCATTTTCTTCCATTTCTAATGCATAATTTTGTTTAATTTTTTGTGTTGGAACTATTTATGTTTGTATTTAAACTACAAATAATTAAAAAATACTTTTTAAGCGAATACAATTTTTAGCATTAGAGTAAATTTAGAAAATTTTTAACTACTGAATATATTTTTCAAAGTTTTGGCAGTGGTTATAACGGCCAAAATATCTATAACTAAATATTAATCCTTGAAAAATTAAAAATATATAACTTTAGGACTAATTATCAGATTTCATCATCAAAGTGTGCACTTTCTCTTAAGCTTAATTATTTTTACTAATAATCCTTTTGCAAAAGGCTTAAAGGTTCAATTTTTAGGAGATAAAATAAATTTCCGTTTGTTATAGCCAAACTGCTAAATAGCGAATGGCGGCACAAGGAGCTTAAGGTCATCAATTTCAGGCAGCTTAACTCAAATGACCCAAATCCAATGATCACGTGGCTAACAGTGAGAGGAGTGTTGTGAGGGGCCATTAAAGTGCCGCACGTTGGCCACAAAAAGTGCTCGGAATACTTTGGCTCAATCAATTGCCAATGAATGATGTGCCATAAACTTCATCAAATGCGTTTGTTAGTCAATAAATTAAACAATTAATGCCGTATCAGGCCATAAATAAACTGCAGCATCATGCACAACAAAAACTAAAACTTCATTACTATAAATATATCCGCTGGCTGTTGGCCAAGTTAGTAGTACCAGGTTTAAGCATTACCAAATGCGATGACCACAATTAAAAAAAGCCATAAAAACGTGAAAATTCCTGGTAAAAGCAAGCATCAAACAAAGAAAATGGACAAAGTCATGTACATGACTTGGCCAAGTTACTACTGTGAGCCTAGTCAGAGGCGACCTGGCCAAAAGACGAGCCGCAGCAGAGCCATCAGTCGTTCATGTCACGTTTTTTGAGCGCGTTCTGACGCATTTTCCTTTCCTTTATTTTTTGCATTTTTTTCGCGTTTTTTTTTTCTCTCTCTCCCTTTTGTTTTATGTGTCCGCTTTGTACGCAGTTCGTTGCCCCACCCCTGCCGCCTCACCTGCCGCCTCTTTACTTCGCTTATGGCATTTATTAAGCAGAAATTTTTAATTAAATTCTCGCCTGAATTAGCCTCATTTCAGTCACGTGTTAATAATAATACGTAATCAAACGGCCAAGACAATGGCCCCAAACGATAACTACAATAACAATAACAATAGTAATATACTTGGGTTCTAGGAGGGTCCATACCTCCCCCAGTTATCTGGGCCTCTGCTGCTGGTTAACGTAATCGTGTATAATCATTTGTGATATTTGGCGGCCTTTCAATATTCCATGGATTGAGTGAGTTTGGGCCAGGTTGTTGAGCTGTCAGCCCCATTGTAAGGCATAACGTTTGACGTAGTGCCTGGGCGTGACGTAAAACGCGCATTTTAGTTCACGTTATGGGAAATCCATAATAATAAGTAAAACTTCTATGGGCCAATTGCTATTAGGTTGTAGCTGCCAATGCTCCATCCAACCCCCATAAAGATTTATGACAGACAGACTGGCTGACTGACTGACTGGTCTGGTCTGGACTGGTCGGGTCTGAATTGGTTTGCTTGTTTTTTGTTACGTACGAGAATTGTAGGCCAGGCCAGCTGATTATAATTTTGTTTTACGTTGTTTGGTATTGAAAGCTTTCAATAGAGTCTTTTGGTCTTTTGCGTGCTTTTTATGGGGGAGCACAAAATTGTGTGCATATTAAATTTGGTAGTTATTGGTTGACTAAGGTAGTCTTTAGAAAAGCCATAGACTATAATTAGCTATTGCTATGGTATTTCGCTTATCAATGGTATTTTTTAATAAACGAAATTCGACAAACATTTACAAACGAATTTCCCTTTTGGCCAAAACTGGAGCACTGGAGCGTTAAATTACTTTGTTATATAAAAAATTCGTTTTGGGAATATCATCAAAGCTGGACAAAATTCGCATTATGTAAAAATTTTTGTATGGAAAGTTCGATAGTATTATTTTTGGATTTTATCAATTGTTATCAAATTACAGGAATTGTTTTTGCTATAACATACACTGCCATATACTATATGTATATATAAATATTTTTTTTTTTTGTTATTTCGATATTTTTTAGGTAGAAATTGTGTCAAAACAAAATTTAAAACGTTTTTCCAAAATTCTATAATATAAACAAGAAACTAATTTCGGACATAATTTTGCTGTCGGTCATAAAACATAACGACCATATTAATTAATAAAAAAAATTTTGTTAATTCAATTTATATTTTTTGTAATTTTTAGCCTGAAATGTACCCCTCAAGAAGGGGTCCTATCTCCTCTCTTTTGAGCTCTAGCGATGAACAAGCTCTTGCGGAACCTAGAAGAGACTAGACATAAAGTTGTCGCCTATGCGGATGATGTTGCCTTGGTTGTAAGGGGGAAATTTCCGAACGCCCTCTGCAAAATCATGCAAAGACTACTGAATCAAGGTGGTGCAAAGCATGTGGGATAAACTACCGGATGTCAGACCACCGTGCCTCAATGGAATCACACTAACATTAAGCAAAAAAGCACATAACCTAGGACTGATTTTAGACAGGAAACTGCTTTGGAACCCAAATGTTGATGATAGAGTGAGAAAAGCGGCAATAGCCCTGTACTCATGCAAAAGAGCAGTGGGAGCAAGATTGGGGCTAACACCCCATGTTGTTCACTGAATTTACACAGCTATAGCAAGGCCAATTCTTACCTACGGAGTTCTAGTACGATGTCCGGCGCCTAACAAAAATAGTGCATTTTAATGCATGAATTCCATTCAAAGAGCGGTTACCTTGAGTATCAGCGGCGCACTTGGATGGACCCCACAGTAGCATTAAACACCATCTTTTGCCAATAGATCTATACAGTAAGCAAATATCAGTTAAATCGGACTTAAGACTAAGAGAATCTTCGGATCTAGCCATAAGTTCTAGAGGACACTCAACTATTCTGCGCCAATTTCCGCAAATTCCTAGAGCGACTGACTTTTCTAACTCATTGGAGTTATTTTTAGACAAACCGTTCAGTGTAAGTTTCCCATCTCATGAAGATTGGGACAATGGTATACCAGACTGCAAAAGTAAGATTACCATTTTTACGGACGGATCTAAGCTCAATCATCAAGTGGGAGGGCGTGTCTACTCGGAATCGTTGGGCTTTAACGAATCCTTCCGTTACCAGATCATTGGTAGTGTTTTCCAAGCAGAAGTCACAGCTATAATGGAAAGTATTCTTATAATAAATAATCGTGTTTTAACCGAAAGGGAAATTCAAATCTGTTCTGACAGTCAGGCTGCTTTCAATGCACTACAGTCACTAAGGCTCACATCCAAAACAGTAATGGAATGTAACGAGCTTTTACAAGATGGTACTAAATCATAAATATGCTTTCGTTAGCAGGCCACCGAGATATCGTGGACAATTGCAAGGCAGATGAACTAGCTAGACTGGGTACAAGAAGTATTATAAATGATTTTAGATGGGAGCAAACCAGTACCTGTCTTATTTGTAGGAAAACCTGGCTGCAATGGAGCTTAAATAGAACCAAGCAACTTTTAAAAATCAGCAGACTAGACTTAAGAGCCACGATAGAGGCTCTCCCGGGGCATTGTCTTATTGATAGACACGCCAATAGATTGGGCGTGTCGCATTTTGACTACTGTAGAAGCTGTCAGGAGGCAGAAAAGGAGGAAACAGTCGAGCACCTCCTGTGTGGATGGATAGCAGTACGCAGGAGGAGACTTAATACACTGGGTTCCGAAACTTTTGGAAATATTACAGAATTGGCAGAAATCAGAATAAACAAGATAAATTCGTTTATTAAATCGACAGGTTGGATCAAAGAGCGTAGAGGAGAGTGGAGGACTAATTCAAGTGGCATCACAACGGGCCTTTCATAGGCCAGGTGTGTCGGAATGACAACCACTTCTACCTACCTACTTAGCCTGAAATTTTGTAATCTAGACCTAATTTCTTCATTATATTTATTTAAAAAAAAAATTTAAATCTAAAAGCCATTATTAACTGCTCATCATGACTTCCTGCTGGCGCCATCTAGCCTAATTTGCTGGCGCCATCTAGCTGTCAAATACATAGAGATGGGCAGCACTGTTTACTCACAAACGCTTTGCACAAAATATGATTAGTTGCTTCTGAATTTTACCGGGTGGTGTACTGGTCTTTAAAATTGAATATAATTAATAATAAAATATAAAATAATAGTTAAAAATATATACATTTGAGTTTTCAATTATCTCTCCAGCGATATCTAGCATCTGTAATAATACTATCAAATAACTGTGACCACAGCTGTGGAGAAAATTCAGGGTCCGGCACTCGAAGTGTAACCAAATTCACGCACGGGCATCAGCTGTCTGTAAGTTAGCTAAATGACAGTTTAGAGTATTGTTTACAAGCGCACGAAAGCATTTTGCCGTGAGTAAACGCGAAAAAAAAATCAGTAATGGATTTCAAACGTAATAGTGTAGTTGCATTATATTTAGCTGGAAAATCACAACCAGCGATTGTCGTGAGCTCGAACACCTTAAAGTAAATAAAGTTTTCGTTTATCGCACCATAACTCGTTACAATGATACTGGTAGCATCGCAAAACGTCATGGAGGTGGTCATCAAAAGACTGCAACGTCATGTGAGATGGTTCAAAAAGTGAAGAAGCGACTTGAGCGAAATCCCCGACGAAGTGCAAATCAAATGGCGAAAGAACTGAAAATATCTGACCGTAGCATCCGTCGCATACTGAAAAATTATCTCAAGGTCAAGCCTTACAAGATCCAAAAGGCACATAATCTCACACCGAAGCAGCAACAAGTCAGACTTGAGAGAGCGAAGCAGTTGCTTCGCTTGGCCGAAAGCGGTCAATTGCCGAACATTGAGTTTTCTGACGAGAAAATTTTTACAATTGAGCAATTCGTAAACTCTCAAAACGATAGGGTTTACTTGAGGGACCGTTCGTACGAGAATTTGAGTTATTGATTTGCCACCAGGAGGCAGCACCCGCCACAGATAATGGTTTGGGCCGCTGTAACCGCAGATGGGCGCTCTCCAATCGTTTTCATCGAGCCTGGCGTCAAGGTTAGGCGCAATATTATCGGGAAAGTATTCTGGAGTTGCTTTGAAGCCGTGGGCAGACAAACATTTCGGTGGCAGACCATGGACGTTTCAACAGGACTCGGCACCGTCTCACAAAGCTCGAGTGAACTAAGAATGGCTGAAAAACAACGTTCCGAACTTCATAACGTCCACACAATGGCTCTCGAATTCACCAGACGCGAATCCGATGGATTATTCTCTTTGGGCCATTTTGGATAGCAAGGTCCGAACTAAAAGATACAACAGTCTCGAGGCGCTGAAAAAAGCCATTGTCCACGAGTGGGCCAAAATACCTGCAAGTCACATTCGGGCAGCTTGCGATTCATTTTTGGACCGTCTCAAGGCCATAGTGAAGGCAAAAGGTGGCCATATTGAGCGAAAGTAAATTGTTTCTAAATTTCGTATTATTTTTACACATTTTGTACCTTGAATTGAGTAAAGGTAATTTTCCAAAATGAATTTATGGCCTTTTTAATTGGTTACTCTTCGAGTACAGGTTGGTTCAAAGAGGATACAGGAGAGTTAAGGGTCTAACTCAAGTGGCATCACAACGGGCCTTTCATATGCCTAGGTGTGTCGGAATGAAAACCACTTATACCTAACTAACTAACTACGCTGAAATGTAATGTATTCTAGAGCTAATTTCCTGCTGGCGCCATCTAGCTGTCAAATACAATTTTTCAGAATATAATCCATGCCTAGGGAGGAACTCAACATTTGGGATGGGCCATTCAATATTTATTTAAAAATTTTTTTAAAAATTATCATATGAGAACTCCTTGGCCCGAGTAAGTATCTGTAAAGTTATGACTATATAAAGTCGAGACAAAAAATTTGGTATAATTTGTAGTGATTTTGATTTCTGTTATTTTTGCTTAAATTTGCCCCAGTTAGAGGATATGACCATTGAAAGTAGAAGCGATAAAATTTTTCGGATTTGAAATGATCACAAGTTTGATTTATTTTCGACACGGCCGCCTTTTTTGGAAGTTATGGTCATTTAAAGTAGAGACAAAAAATTTAGTTCATTTGTAGTGATCTTGATTTCGATTTTTTTTCATATATGATTATAAAGTAGAATTTTATTCTAAGTTATAAAGGTTTTGTTGCCAGAACAACGTAGACCTTCAGGCTGATTTCGATTATTTTCGCTTAAGTTTAAAATCTTAAATTTTTTTTTATGAATTATTTGCCCGGGCTTTAAAAAACGGAACGTAAAAGTTTTCTTCGTTTGCGTTTTTACGTGATCCCAATTTCATATTTTTCGATGTCAATATCTTCTGCTATTTCCGTATATGCCGAAGAGCATCCATTTTGGATGCCTATGTTTCGAATTATGAATGTTTAACAACCAAACCAACAGATGGCGCACCCTATACATAAAAATCGCATTTAATTTGATTTCACAGTATTTTACATTTTAGATGAATGAAAAAATGTGAGCGGTAAAGCAAAAGTTTTGATTATGACAAACTGCTTTGCTATTTATATTCATTACCTGGCCCAGAGATAGTTCCAGTTTTCTCATTAAGCTGACCAGAGTCTAATCCTCCACCCTTACAAAGTAAGGTCACTTGCATGTACTTGTGCACATTATCCACTTTCTAAAAATATAAGCTATAATTTATCTAGAACCTTCAAAGGAGTACACGCAAAACCCTCATAATCATAACCATAACAATCATAATATGCAAAAATGCGATAAAAATAAAACTGCAAAATTAAAATAAACTCAACTCAATAACAATTCCATTGAAACAGAAATCAGAAAGAAAACAGAAAAAAATTGCTAGCAAACACCGTAACGAAACAAAGTAAAACAAATTGAACAAAAAATGGTGGGAGGCAGAGGAGAGAAGAATCAAGAAGAGCAGGAGAAAGACATTTTCAATGCATTTGGCAAGTATAGCTACACAGAGAGAAAAATATTAAACAAGTCATAAATTGAGTAATGAGAGAAGCGAAATGGAAATTCTTGGAAGTAATAAAATTTGTACGTAGTTAGATAAGTATTTGGGAATAATAAGAAATTAAATTATAATATTTTGAATTTTTTTACACCTGATTTTATATGTACATATATTTTCTATTCGATAAGATTAAAGATTTTTTATTTGAGTTTTTCAAGAGGTTTGAATTCAAATAATTTTTGCAAGTGAAATTAAATCGTATTTTAAGTACAAAAAATTTTTTTTAATTATGGACATTCTAAGATTTATTATACGATATAACATATTTATTGATAATAATTTTTCCTAAATTAACCCATAATATGTTACATAAATGTATTTTTCGCAAATCGTCGTTAATTTTAATAAATATTCTTTCCAAAGGAATTTTATTGTTTGAATGTATTTAAAACAAAAAACTATAAAAAAGCAATATTATGTCTATTATCGATAGAAAAAGATGGCGTACGTTAAAGTCGGGCATTGACGACATTGGGATACCCTGTACAACTAGCTTGCACAGGGTAGGATGTCTTGCTTAGAAACACTTAAAGACATCCTTCACAAACAACCAAAAACAGAAGAATTTTTAAACAAAAATGTTTTCTTGATCGATCTTTTCAAGTGAGTCAACCGATTTTATCAAATTTGCACAGTGCTCTGGTACTCTAAAAAAGCCGAGTTTGGTTAAATGCCTTCACAAACAAAAATAACGCAACGGATTTTATAAAAAAAAAGGTTTTTTGGACCGATTGGTCCTATGGGAGCTAAATAATACAGTCAACCGATTTTTGATCAAATTTGGTACAGTGCTTGAGACCTTCAAAAACTCCCGTGTACCAAATTTGCTTGCGATATCTTCATAAATTAAGGTATTATCCATTTAAAATTTTTTTGATTTTTTCGATGTCCTCCTATGGGAACTATATAATGTAAGCCCGATATCAAAAAAGTGAAATAACCTTATCTCGTAATATGGTTAATCTAGCTCTTATCATATCTAAGATCTTTGTTTTCGATTTCTGTGCACAGTAAAATAGTATTTCCAATTTATTTTAAGTAGGAGCCATCTCTAATCGAATTCAAAATCACATCATTATAATTTTTGTGAACTTAAACCGTTTTACCTAAAATAAGAATATTTACAATGAATTAAGCCTTCTCCTTTTGTACAATTTTGTTGAATAGCTTAAAAATGGGATTAATCCATGCCTAAAAGTATGAACTATAAACATTGACTTAGGACTAAAAGCTCATGAGTTTAAGTGAAATGATCCTAAAGATATTTTGGGAACAAGAAACTGCACAAAACTATTTTTAAAAACTCATAAAGCAGATCGATTAATAGAGAAAAAAAGATTCCCAGAAACTTTCTTGAAACTTTATCGCCAAAAATAAGTGAAGCGGGCCACTTTTTTCCTGACCTTTTCCGATCAGGTATTTGGTAGAGCTACTAGCTACCAGTAGTTACCACGACAAATTTTATTGCGATATCGATAACTGAATATGGTTTTTTTCATTTATAGATTATATTTTGATAAGCCATATCTTCTAAGCAAAAAAAGATATTGACGCAATTTTTTTACTATGGCAGATTAAATATTATATTAAAAAATAAATTCGATTTTTTTAAGATTTTTTTTTTTAATTTTTTATAATTTTTAGTTTTTAATTTAAATTTCAAAAGTGATTTCCCACGTTGAAAAAAAAGTGCTAATGTCATTTTATGCGTGAAAATTCGCTGAAAAAGATTAAAAGTACGTAACTCTTGGAATTATAGAAGTTATGCCTGTTTTTGTGATGACACCTCGCATCTTCGTCATTGTAAATAGTCATCGAAAAATGACAAATAAGCATAATTCTGCCGAATTGAATGATAATAAGTTTAAACTTAACATGAATAATCGTTTTGACATTTTAAGATCAACTTGAAAAGTAACAATTAGTATCATAAACCTTCTCCGGATATTTAAGGTCAAAGGTCACAAAATTCGTTTTTTGAAAATAACTTTTTACCATTGCTTTTATATTGTCGTAAAAAATAGAGATAAAATTTGTACAAAATCGATATAACGGAAAATCTTCTGCAGTTAACCGTTCCCGAGAGTAGCTTAAAACACAGGGATTGCTTTGATGTGAAAATTCCATAAGAATTCTTGAAGCACATCTTCCTGTAAAGCATAAAATTCTCTACAAAATCGCTAAAGACCATTATTTCATACAACTAATCCATCACGAAATAAAGTGATTAAAGTTCGAAGCATATAATATTACTAAAATTTTTTTTCAAATAACATATTTTCCTTTAATTTTTTAAACACATTTTTTGTAATTTGTGTAATCAAAAAACCGATTTGGAGCAACAATGAAAGTAAAAATTAATCAACCATTTTTTTAATAAATAAAATTTGAGTTTCTCATGTTTTATATTTTTATACCCTGTACCGTATGGTACCAAGGGTATATTAAGTTTATGCAAGCCGAAAATGTATGTTACATATAGAAGGAGACGTCGGAGACACCCCAAAGTTACCTAAAATATCATCAGGGTGAATAGAGAAGTCGATATACCCATGTCCGTCCGTGTGAACGCCTAGATCTCAGAGATGGTAAGAGCTAGAGTTACCAAACTTTCACATTAGATCCCATATTATTCCATAGGAGGCAAGTTTATTTTTTTTTTTTGATATCGGGGATAAATTATATAGCTCCCATGGGGGTGTTTGAGACGACCTCGACAAAAAAGCGTTTTAGATGAACAATTCGTTTGTTTATGAAGGTATCATAACCAAACTTGGTATTCGAAAGTTCTTTATAGTTCCCAATCACTGTACAAAATTTTATCGAAATCGGTTGACTATATCATAGTTCCCATAGGACCGATCGGCCAAAATAACTTTTTTAAAGAAAATTCGCTATATTTCGATTGTTAATAAAGATATCGTAAACAGATTTGAAAAGTTTTTAGACCATTTAACAATGTGCCAAATTTGAACAAAATCGGCTGACTATATCAATAGCTCCCATAGGGCCGATCTTCCAAAAATCGATTTTTTAACAAAATTTGTTGTGTTTCGTTTGTTTGTTAAGATATTGGGACTTAATTTGACATTCGTGAGTATTTTATAGTTCCTAAGCACTGTACTAAATTTGATCCAAATCGTTTGACTAGATCATATAGCTCCCATAGGACCAATCGGTCCAAAAACACGTTTTTTATACAAAATTCGATGTGTTTTGTTTGTTTGTAAAGATATTTGAAATAAATTTGGCATTCATATCTTTTTTAAGGTATTTAAGCACTGTGTCAAATTTTATTGAAATCGGTTGACTATATCATATAGCTCGGTAAAAAAAAAATGTTTGCTTAAAAATTCTTCTGTTTTTGGTTTTTTGTGAAGAAATCGGATTTTATTACAAGGTAGTGGTACAGGGTATCCTAAAGTCGTCCGCGCCCGACTTTACATACGCCATTTTTGTTTTTTAATTTATTGAGGCAGTTCTTTCTCTTACATGCATTATCATTATTATCGCTATCAATTCTCTTATTAATTTTGTTTTAAATTGAATATGAATAAAGAAATAAGTTAGTTATTAGTAGTCAATGTATTGGGCTAGAGTTAGCGCCATCTGGCGGCGTGACCGTTGAAACTTTGATGGCCAACGCTAAAATTAACCTCGATTAGGAAATTTCGTTTACTTAAAGATGGCCACAAATGCCGAAGCTGTTCCCTTAAGCAGTTAAAATTTGATACACTAAATTTTATAATATTCTATTGCATGCTTGTTGATCATGTTTGTAGTCCCTAATTTGTCTATTTCTACTTTTCCTAACCACTTCTTCTTTAAATTTTCCCCATTTCAGCCAACCAAACCCATCCAAATCTTTTATCTCTTGGAAATTCATTAACTAATTTTTTACTGCATTTTAAGCTCCATCTTCCCAAAATTTTCTCCCAGTGTACATAATAAAACTCAAAACCCCAAAAACACCAAAAACTCTCAGTCTCAATTGTAAACCTTTGCAGAAGAAGCTTAAAGTCAGAACACGAAAGAAATCGCTTTGGTTGCTGCCGACGTCGCGACGTCGCTGCTGGAAAATAAATTTCCTGCTGCACCGCCATTATTATTGTTACATATTTGGGTTTTATTTTTGTTGCTGTTGTTATTGTTGTTGTTGGTGTAGCTTTTAATGGCCGCCTGTTGTTGTTATTGTTATCGTTGTTGTAGTTGTTGCACGAAATTGCGCGCTTTTGCAGTTAGCAGTTCGTATGAGTCTTGCAAATAGTCCCCCCCTCATATAATGTAGTTCAGTTAAGTTCTGCAGCTGCCGTGAGTAAAAATTTTTGGCTTATGGGTGACCTTGCCTAAACCCGTGTGGGTTAAATATGGGTCGAAATAGATGAAGCGGAAATCTTTCGAAATCCAGCTACTACTACTTTTTTATACTATTTTTGGAAAGCAGAGAGATTTCTTTGTCGGACAGATAGACTAATTGTCCAACCACAACTTACAATGAAAAATCTTGCATTTTATCGTGACCTTGTCCCACATATTGTTGCGATATTATTTATAGGTTGTTTGTAAATAACACTCAGAAGTGTGTAAAAAATATTATTCTTTTTTAATTGAAGTGGATATACTCCTTTCAGTGGGCTATCAGCAAATATATCTATACCATATAAAGGGTGAGCCATTAAGACCTCTTTTTTCTATAGGAATTTTCGTGTGGATCACGCGTGATCCATGACAGCTGTCAAAGGTAAAGTTGTTCAGTATTCATTGGCAAATCATCATGGAAAGACTTACACCCGAACAACGTTTACAAATTGTACAATTGTACTACGAAAATCAGCGTTCTGCAAAGAATGTTTTTCGTGCGTTGAGATCGACTTATGGTCAAAATAATCGATCCACCGAACCCACAATTCGTAGCACCATCACCAAATTTGAAACCCAGCATTCATTGTTTGGCGTATATCAGCAAATCGACCACATCCAGAACGTAGTGAAGAGAATATAGCGGCGGTAGCTGCGAGTGTTCACGATGACCGCGAGGAATCGATTCGGCGCCGATCGCAACAACTTGGCCTGTCGTGTTCAACCACCTGGCGCATTTTACATTTGGATCTCGGCTTGAAAGCATACAAAATGACCTTCCTGCACGTCGCCGTTGGGCTCTTGGTAAGATCAATGAAGATCCGTTGTTTTCGACCAAAATTTTGTTCAGTGATGAGGCCCACTTTTGACTCCACGGCTTTGTGAATAAGCAAAATTGCCGTATTTGGGGAGAAGATCAACCCGAAGAGGTTTACCAGCTGCCATTACATCCAAGAAAAACAACGGTATGGTGCGATCTGTGGGTTGGTGGAATAATTGGTTCGTATTTTTTTAAAAATAAGCAAGGTGGGAACGTTACCATCAATGGCGCACGCTAATGGACCATGTTAACGGACTTTTTGTTGCCTGAAATTGTTGCCCGTGATCTCGATCCACATGAAGCCAATGAAACAATGGCTCTATTACGAGGTCAATTTGGTGAGCGATAATTTCACGTACGGGACCCGTACCTTAGCCGCCAAGATCGTGCGATATCACTCCGCTCGACTTTTTTCTTTGGGGTTACGTAAAGTCAAAAGTTTACGTGGACAAACCAGCAACGATTGAGGCCTTGGAAGCCAACATTACTCGTGTTATTGGCCAAATACCAGCGGAAATGTTTGAACGAGTCATGGAAAATTGGACCTTCAGGATGGACCATTTAAAACGCAGTTGCGCCAACATTTGAACGAGATTATTTTTAAAAAATAAATGCCATAAAATTTCCTTTCGAAATCATAAATAAAGATCCCATCATTCCTTTGAAATTTGCATTTTCCAAATCATTAATAAAAAGGTCTTAATAAATCACCTATTATATAAGAGAAACTTATGTTTTACGTGTTACGGTTGTTCTCATGAACGGTTCAAAGAATTTCAAATCTGATTTTTGCGCGTGTTAGAGGTTGTCCATATGGAGGTTTTAAGCCTATTGCAATATATTTGTGTATATTAATTTGTGAGATATACGCATTTTTGTGAATATAGGTTTTTTTGTGTAAATTGCCATATATACAAAAACTGATATTGTTACGAATTCGGTTAAGACAGACCCGTGAAGCGCGACATTCGACTAATAATGGTGCAAGTTTGAATCGAGCTGCAAACTAATCTAAGAATTTTTCCAGATAAGCTAACTAGAGAATCTAACGATGTTTATTCACTTTAAGAGTATTCAAAAGCTTGGGCAGGACAGCGTCTGCCGGGCTCACTAGCATTTCACTAAAAGATCCAATGTATTTCATCGTTTGTAATTTTAAATGTAATTTTTTTTTTTCCAAAAGGTTTTCTTAACACAATAAAGCACGTTTGCATTTCTGCAAATCTACTCGAAGTATCTTTTATTGCAAAACAGCCAAACATTTGTCCATCGCAGCTGATAACTTTATCATTCTCCATTATCATGAAAACAACCTCAATAAAAAATTTAACAATCGGATTTGTCTGCCTTTTTGCAGTTCCAAGAAATTCAACTTTTGATATACTATATGTTAGTATTATTCATCGGGCTAGAGATGCGGATTATCATATTTATTTTTAATTAAAATTTATGTCATCAACCCATTGAATAATTATAAATACAATTATTAATTTCCATTGAAATTCTTTGAAAATTGAAAAATAATATGCAATAGTTTTCAAAAAGATAAACGTTTTTATGTAAATTTCAATAGAAATAGTAATTGACAGAAAATATGAACATTTAGAATATTTAAATTATGCATTTTAGGGCTGAATTTTAATTCAATAACTTTTTTTTTGCGTCTTTCTGGTAAAAATATTTCATAGTTTGCCACTGCTTTACTCCACAATTCATAATGCTGGCCAACAAGGCGTATACGTAATAAATTTAATTAAATATATTTGTTCCGACATAAGTCGAATGCATTTTAAGGCTAAATTTTAATATAATAACTCTTTTTGAGTCTGTCTGGTAATGAAATTACATGAATTAAATTATGCTTGGCAACAAGGCGCATACGTAATATGTTTACTTTGTGTGTTGTGGGCAGGGCCGTAGAGAGAATATGCGGGTCCCAGGGGAAATCACGGATCCGTGCTCCTATAAATTTTTCTTAATTCATGAAAATACGTATAATTGTTGAAAAGTGAGAGATCAACATTAAAAAAAAGTATAGAAAGGATTTTTGAGAGAATTAATTTAATAAAATCATAATAAGGCATTTCATAAAACTCCAATGCAGATCTAAAAAAAAAAACCTCACTCAGAGAAGTTTAAATATTGTATTAACTAAGTATAATGATAATTTACTATATTTTTTTTAAGCAACAAACTTCCCGAATGACTGTCAATTCCGGGCCCTACCGAGAGTTCCGTGCCCGGCGGAAAAAGGTACCCGTTCCCCACAATCACAATTCAAATTAGATTACAGATTTTTGTCTCCGAAAAGAGTTATGTTTAAAGAGCCCAAAAACTGTCCGCTAGAGGGCGCAATAACCAAGTTGAAAACTTTCTTACAATTGTGCTGTACTCAATGGCGTGTCCACGTGGGGGTTTTCGGTTGCGGACATCCCCAAAAAAAGCAAAAATGGGTTGAGTCTTTTGGAAGCTCTGTTATATACCTAAAAACTTTAAAGTGAAGCACCAAGCGAAACTTTCCATGCTTTCTTAATTTTTTTTTTTTGGAATTGCTGCTGCATCTGAGTACGCGGCTCAAATAACTTCAACATGACAGAAACTCCACATAACCTTCTCAACAGGGCCGTAGAGAGAATATCCGGGCCAAAGTACAGAAAGGATATCTGAGAGAAATGATTTGATAAAATCATAATAATTCATTTCATAAAACTCCTATGCAGATTTAAAAAAACCTAACTCAAAGAAGTTGGGATATTTTATTAACTAAGTTAACCTTACATATATTTCTTAATAACCGTCAAAATGCTTACAATTTCGCCTTCCGTGCTTTAGCTAAGGCGAAAGCGTCTATAATATCATCAAAGTAGAGTTTTCTTGCTAACTCAGATTCTAAATACAAAAAACTTCCCGAATGACTCTAGAGCTGACTCTAGAGCACCACCGAGAGCTCCGGACCCGGAGGAAAAAGTCCCCGATACCCCCTCTCGACGGACCTGGTTGTAGGTATTCCTATATTTCAAGTTTTTTTTTCTATATCGTTTCTTCTTTTCTTTTATATGATACATATATTAAATTTGAAGTTAAGATTTCCTCACTATTGTAATTAAGAGGACTATAATTAATAATATATATTTATATACAGGGTGGTCCATCTAGTGTTTGGAATTTGAACTACCGATTATTTGACTTTTAAGTCGTCAAATATCATTTATATATTGGTAACTATTTAGTAAAAACATTAACGAAATGGGACCCTATACGCTTGAAGAAAGTTGGGAAATATTAAAAACTTATTTCCAAAGTGGTGAATCTTGAGTTTGGCCGAAGATGGAGAATTTGATCGAAAAATCGTCTTTTCGGACGAAGCTCATTTCCACCTCGGTAGTTATGTTAATAAGCAAAATTTTCGCATCTGGGGCTCAGAAAGTCCGCAAGCATTTCACGAGAAGCCAATGCACCCACAACGAGTGACTGTTTGGTGCGGAATTTGGTCTGGCGGCGTCATCGACCCATTTTTCTTCGAAAATGAAGAAGGAGCCGCCGAAACCATCAATGGCGTGGGCTACCGCGCAATGTTGACCGACTGGTTCTTCGAACAAATGGAAGATGAAGCTTTGGACGATATTTGGATTCAACAAGACGGCGCCCCGTACCACACAGCGAACGCCGCAATCGATCTTCTGCGCACAATCTTCAGAAATCGCATAATCAGCCGAAATGGCGTTGTGAATTCGCCACCAAGAAGCAGCGATTGGACTATTATCTTTGGGGTGCGGTGAAAGATGTCTTCTATGCCAACAATCCGCAAACAATAGATGAGCTGAAGGGCGAGACTGGAGCCGCTATTGCCAGGATAAGGCCCGAATCAATCGAAAATGTGCTCAAAAATTAGACCGATCGAGTGGCATACTGCCAAGCCAGCCGTGGTGGTCATTTGACCAAAATTATTTTTGATAAATAAATGTCATGAACCAACCTTTCAAATAAAACTTGTTTTTATAGCAAAATTAAATTCCAACTTTTATATGGACCACCCTGTATATAGTAAATCGCCGAGCACGCAAAACACTTATAACCCTTACGCCTCTCACAACCAAACAAAAAATGCCAATCACTTGAAATTTGGCACAGATGTTCGGGAATAGTGTACCAACACAACAAAACAAAAAAATCGATAATCGAAAATACGTTGCCAGCGAAATTTGAAAAGTCGCCTTACTTTTTGAACACAACTCGTATAGTATTTGACAAATACTTTTTTTCGTATGTTTTAGAGAGAAAATGGCGGCCCAAAGCAACCATTTCAAAATATACCTTAACCTTTAACGAAAAAATTATTTTTTCCACATTAAAGCTTTTAATGTGAAGCCTATATTTGTATTATATTTTAGCTTTTTAAGATGATACAATTTACCAATTTATTTCAAAATTTAGAAACATACGAAATTCAAAACTTGCCCGTTTCATTTATTTTGACCCATATAAAAATATGTCAGTTTGCATATAAGCACGTCTACTATAATATAATACAGAGAGACTCTTGAAAACGTGCAAAATTCTGCAATTATCTTAAAATATGCATTTTTACAGCTGATTTGAGACAAAATTGCAATTATATCACGCCATAAAAGGAACTTAAACGAGCGCTACATAACCATTGAAAATTCCCTTTTAAATCAACATCAAGTATTTTAAATTATTTATCCGTGAGTGAGTACACTAAATGGATGCTTAAAATATAAAAGATACTCAATATATAAATAAAAAGAGGAAAATAGAGAAAAAAATATTAGTGAGACAATTTTGCAAGAAAGGCATAGCTTAAAAAATTATTTATTTATATAATTACGAAGTAGAATTTAAATCTAAATTATAAAGGTTTAAACGTATGCCTTCAGCTGTGCTTCAAAAATTGAATATAAAATTCTTATAAAAAGTATATAAATAATTGGATTAAGTCGTCGAGAGTATTAGTCAGTATGGTTTATAATAATAAACTTATTCCTAGAAAAAGTTCAGCCTTTTCTGAGTGCCTTATAATTTTATTTCGTAGAATAAATTATAGCTGTCTTGACTTTTTAACAATTTTTTATTGGAATCATTTAGCTTGTGTATAAATTTATTTAGCTTCAATATTTTGTTGTAAATTATAAGCCATATTTTTATTTTATATTTATTTTGTAAGGGTACGCCAACATGTTATTGGGGTTGTAATAAATATTAACTTAAATGACAGGAAAAGTAGATAAAATGTAACCTGTTGAATCAGCTTAGTAATCGTTTCTAGGAAAATTTTCCATTTCAATATGGTGAATGCCATCATATATATATAACTGAAGAGATATCTTATGTAAACAAAAATACACGGTTTCTTGCACAAAATAAAATTGGATTGAAACTGTCTAAATATTTATAATTTCTGATGTTAATAAATCAATTGCTGTCTTTAAAACTAAAATTATTTGAAGGTCAAACGCAGGAAATCATTAATAAATTAATCATTACAGTAGCGGACAAAAAAATCCGTACACCTGATTTGCATTTGTAAATGCGAACTTTGAAGCGTCGTGGGCGCCGCATAAAAGTTACGATCGACTTGAAATTTTTTAGTTATAATCGTGTGTTATTTAGCTTTTAATAAATGATCAGTTTTATGATCTCAAAGCTTTCTGGGAAGTGAAAAAAATTAATAGTGAAAAATATCTCAAATGACTGATTTGCATAAAGGAGCCATATTGGCTCTGGGGTCAGAAAGCTTGAGCCTTCGGGCTATAAGTGCTAAAGTTGGATTCAGTAAATCTTCAATAGGTAACAATAGGCACAGGAATGAAGAATACACCAAACAAGAAAAATCGAATATTGAAGCGTTTAAGCATGGAAAATCGGTTTTAAACCCGTTCAAAACCGCTGAAGACATAAGGGTCGAATTTGTTCAGTCTGGAGAAGTCAAAATAAGCACAAGGACTCTACGAAAATGCCTCGTGAAGGAAACTCAATGGCCGGCGACAGCAAAAAAAACCGGTCTTAACTTTAAAAATGTGTCAAAAATGGCTACAATAGGCTAAAGCCCACGAGACTTGGACCTTAAATGATTGGAAAAATGTCATGATTTCTGATGAAACCAAAATAAACCTTTTTGGTTCAGATGAGATGTCCTACGTACGCCGTAAATTCAGAGAGCAAGGGGGATACCGTATGGTCTGGGGTTGTTTTTCCTACTATGGAGTTGGTGATCTGGCCCTCATTTGTAGAATTGTAAACCTCTCGGCCCATAAAAGTAAAATATTTAACATATACAATAAAAAAAAATGCAAACCGATATAAGCTAATTGTAATGCTAACACCGATTCAAAGTTCACGCATGCAGCCAAAACTAAGTGTCCAGATTTTTTGCCCGCTACTGTATGTTCTACAATGGTTGCAAATGAACTCAAAAAATTATTTAACGTTTAAAATTCAAATTTTGAAAAGCTTTAGACATAAATTAAATTTTTAAAACAAAAATGGTTTCTAATTGTTTCATTTTGTAAAGAAGACCAAAAAACATAATTATTTAGAACGGATTTTTATTTATTTAAGTTTCTAAGAAAGCTTATTAAATTTTTTCACGTTCTTTAAATATTAAAATTTTATATCTTATATATAAAATGCTCGTGTCACAATGTTATGTTCCTGTGAAGCTTATAGACTCACGAACGGCTGAACCGATTTGGCTAATTTTGGTATTAAAATGTTCGTGGAAGTCCAAGGATGGTTTAAGGTTGAGAAAATATAACAAAATTGCGACGAAAATACTAACACAAAAAATTTTTTTTTAATTTAGGTTGGCATTGTGTACATTGTCAGATTAACTCATATTTTTTAGTTAATTGTTTTTGTCGAAAGGAAACACAAAAATTATAAACGTTATATATTTTATTTTATTGAGGCACACAAAATTTCATGAGAATCGGAAAAGCCTTTTCGGAGGAGTATGGTAACTAACATTGTGAAACTAGAATTTTATATATAAGAAGAAACTTATGTTTTACGTATTATGGGTGTTCTCATGAACGAGTCGATGAATCTGATTTTTACGTGTGTTAGAGGTCAATGCGGAAATTTTAAGCCTATTGCGATAAGTTTATATGAATTGGTTCGTGGGATTGTGAATATTGGTTTTTGTGTGAACATACTCCTCCGAAACGGCTAGACCGATTCTCATGAAATTTTGTGTGCTTATTGGGCAGGTCTGAGAATCGGCCAACATCTATTTTTCATACCCCTAAAAGATAAGGGTTGCCACTCCTAACATTTTTTTTTCATTTATCGACTATACCTTCATGGTGTGTTCACGGGCGCGAACGCCGCGAAGTTAGCCGCGAAGCCTTCCACACTCCTGTTTCGCGGGTGTCGCGTTACGCAATATGTTTCAATCTGTGGTTTGTCTTGACTGAACGTGAAAAAATAAAAAAAAGACATCCTGACGCCATTATAGGTTAACATTATTAGTGCACGAAAACATTAATATCAGATACTGCTTAGAATGCCGAGAAGAAAACTACCAAATCTCCATCAAACATGGTTAAAATGTAAAGATGGCGAGTGGTTGAAAATTTTATGATGAAATTAATCCACTCATCGATCAATCGGACGATGTTTTCCAATCGGAAAGATTCCATTTGTAGACGAGCGAGCGAAGCGAGCGTGCCGGAGCGCAGCGGAGGCCGGCTAGTTTAACGATAAAATTGAAGATTCGGAACAAATCTAAAAGAAAAGGTTCGAAACGGAAATCTTTGCGAATATTCGAAAAAGAACCAGTTCAATTGATTGTAGTTGATTATGGCATATTGTAGATCTTGAGCAACAGCGTTCAGTTGGTCAAGGCCTTGAAAACTTACGCTTGACTATCTGTAGGCATTTTGTACTGGAATTATATTCTGGAGCTGGAATCGGTATAACCAGGCGTTATCCAGACCACTCTCTTGAAAATTTGTTGATTGATTGTGTTCTTATATCTATTGGCTTTGAAAAAATTCAAATTTACTTTACTGATTAAAATCATATTTGACACATCTTAATTGTTTAAAACCATATTTCTATCAAACAAATGGAATAACGTGCATAACACTAACAATAACAATAAGTATCCAAAAAAAACGATATCGAATCGACCATCTATATTTATATATAGTAAAAAATAATAAAATGGTTATTCACAAATACCAACCATTTAAATTGTTTTATGAAGTTCTAGCTATAACCACTTGTGAATTACAAGCTATAAATGCTTTTTTTTTGTGGGAAATTTATAATCTTTTTGCAGCTTGTATGGTATAAAAATAACAATTTTCGTACCTTACTAAAGAATGATTTTTACGCATCTATTTTTTTTTTCATCTATTCTCTCTCTAAATTTAGTAGCTCTTTAGGGGATATCTATATATATAAAAATGAAATTCTGTACGTTAATGATTGCATAACTCTGAAATGGCTGGACGAATTTGTCTAATTTTTTTTTATTTTGTTTGTTATAGTGTGTAGAAGGTTTATAGCAGAAAAAGTTTTTTTTTTTTGCATTGTGTAAATTGTCAGATTAACTAATGTTAATGTTTTGCGTGTTACGGGTGTTCTCAAGAACGCGTTGTAGAATTTCAAATATGAAATATGCGTATGTTAGAAGTAGTCAATACGAAAATTTTAAGCCTACTCCGATGTGATTTTGTGTATTGGTTCGTGAGATATACGCATTTTAGTGAATTTCGTGAATATAGCATAGTAGAAAATTGTTCAACACTGGGTATCGGACATTAAGTGCAGACAGAAGAGTAGTCGCAGGGGTTGAAATGTAGTTTCTGTGGGGCATGAATTTATTAGAGATGCGAGCTCTCTTAAGAATACTTAAGTTCGTCCATACGGCATTTTAGAGAGTCATGAAAGTCAACTAATCTAAAAATCCTATGATTGTCTAGATAAGCTAAATACAGAATCTTACGATGTTTATACACTTAAAGAGTATTCAAAAAATGTGGGCAGGACGACGTCTGCCGAGATCACTAGTCATATATAAATATATAATGTACAACAAAAAATATAATTTGAAAAAATAATAAATCCTTATCTTTTGAATTTTAGTCATTATTAAGTGTTATTATCAGTAAAGACTAAATTTATCTGGCTCAAGTCGCTGATTAGATGATGGAGTCCTTTTTTTTGTTCAATATTTCAATCGATTTACTTTTATATCAATATAGGATTATAACCTTTTAAATTCAGCGGTTGTTTGTCAATAAAATAAATATTTGAAAATAAAAAAGAATAAAAAATATTTCAATCGACCTTGCTCTGAAAAATGTAAATCAAAAATGAATAAATTTTCTTCGTTTTTGTTTTTGGAGCAACCAATTCCAACAAAATATTCGAATTCGTTTTCCGGAGAACTGTCGAATTTTTGTTGTATATTATATACTGGGTCAACTGAATTATGTTATTCCTCTTAAATAGATATGCAAATAAGAAAAAAGAATTCCCATCTACTCTCATTTTTCGAGCGTTGAGAGCCGGAGTCAATGCAAAACACTAAGTTCCTCTATGTTAATGTTGCTGGAAACCATTTTTCATTTTTCATATTTTTTTATTATATTTAAAAAATTCTTTATATAAAAAAATTGAGGTATTAAAGTTTGCTGTTCAGTTGAGCAGCAAAATCTCAACCGACTTAAGCGTAAACGCCCTTTTTGTTCGTTTATGAGTTTCAACTTTTTCTTTCCTAATTATGTACATTTTTAAAATGGCGCTTTAACCACTTAAAAGTAATAAGCAGATTAAGTGAAAAAATTGCACAAGCCTTACTTGCATAATTGCAAGTTTAAAATAAATTAAAATTCTCAACTCAAGAGCTTAAAATAAACAAGCGCAGACCCTATATGTATTAAGCAATGCGTCTTTTGGTAAAGTTAAAAAAATAAACACCTATTTCAACTGGTTAGAAAGATATGATCATGATAAATCCAAAAAACGACCTCGTCACTTAAGAAAAATATATTTACATTTCAATTCCTTACTATTACCTAAAAATGTAGAAAAGCAACTGAGGAAAAATATATTTTATAGATATTTCTTGACCTATACTAAATACTTCAAAATATAACTCTTGCAAATTCCACTATGCAGTCTATGTGTGGCCCTCCCAGGAGTCAATTGGTGTAACTCTTACAATTGAAAGCAAAATACGGGGTGGGCCATATGTTGGTTTGATTGATTAATTCTAATTCGGAAGATGCCTGTCCAATGTGGAAGCACTTCGATATAGGTATGTCAAATTCAAAACTATCAACTTTTAGTGATGAATCGTTTAGCAACCGAAAAAAACCCAAATACCCAAAAGAAAGAGGAATAATTGAGTATTTAAAATTGGATCTATACTAAGCACTTATATCAAGAAAAAATGTGTAAATCGTTTGTTGCGGTCATTACATTTTTTAATTAATATAAATAAAATACAAAATGTATATATTGAAATATTTTTTTCTTCCATTTCAGTGTTCAATGTGTATAACTAAAAATAAATCATTTTTAGTTTAAATATAAAAATTCCATTTTGTTGCGGTTACCAGCCTGCTTTCTAGCACCGTTTTTTTCCTGTTCCTGTTTTATTGTTCACCACAAAGTTTTTTACATAGAAAGTTGCAATCAATAAAATAGTTTTATTCAACCTTTTTTTTCTAATCGCGTTTTAATCAGATAAAAACTATGGAAATAAAGGAAGGGGCTGGCTCTGTTATGTTCCCACTATAATAGGTTACAAAACCACATTCTAAATCCTTTCAAATCCTTGCCGCTTGAACCAAACCATAAATTGCAGCGTTGTTATTTTTTTTCCTATTATAGTTATTATTTATAATACAAAAGAAAAATCTTCGCTTTAAAATCATTTTAATAAATTAAAAAAATAAAGGCACGTATTTTAATTAATTTTTATAAATACGTATTAATGTGCATTTAAGTATACTTTTGACCAAATTTGTATGAATATATATTATATAGAAGTTTGTGGTAATAATTAAAAAAATAATTATTATATTAAATACCGAGTCAATGGCCCTAGCCAATATCTAATATCTTATATATAAAATTCTCGTGTGACTATGTTAGTTACCATACTCCTCCGAAACGGCTGGACTGATTCTCAAGAAATTCTGTGTGGCTATTGGGTAGGTCTGAGAATCGGCCAACATCTATTTTTTATTCCCAGGGCTGCCACCCCTAACACTTTTTTTTAATTTTTTACAAAACTCCTGTGAAACGGCTGGACCGATTCTAATGAAATTTTGTGTTCCTATTGAGTGGGTCTGAGAATCGGTAAACATCTATTTTCATACCCGTAATTGATAAGGGTTGTCCACGCTAAAATTTTTTTTGAAGTTTTGGACATATATATATATATATTGTATGATTTTAAGGAATAAGTTATAATAAATTTTTGGTATTTTGTCATTTTTAAATTCCCTCATCATTCACAGCGCTCCATACCTTTTTCACTCATATACCACATCCTTACAATAATTAAGCTATTTTTTTTCTACCCTAGAATTTACCTAGAAATAATTGATATGACAAAACAACGTTTGTCGGGTCAGCTACTTAATATATATAAATAAATTTGAAATACCCCTTAATAACACCTTAATGTTTAATACATCTTACTAACTTTAAGGTCCTGTGCTCCACTGGGAGTCAAGGATAGCAAAAGAAGAAGAAGAAAACCTTTAAAATAAATAAAGGCTAAACAGCTTAAATGTTCGAACTCCCTAATTGAGTTCAACAAATAAATAAAAGGAACTCAAACTGCTTTGAAGTTTATTTTTTAAATCGCTTATTAAATTTTGAATGTATTCTAAAATGACGAAGAAATTGTTTACCTTGTAATACCTTTAAATCAGGATTAATTTTCAGTACTGAACATATATAAAAAGTAAATTTCAAGGTTTACAAATGAGCTAAGCTAGTATATGAAAACGCTTGAGGCGTCTAAAACTTGTTATTGTCAAAAGGAATTATGTCAATTAAGTCTTGTTTAATTTAATACTTTTTATATAGACACAGAAAAAATCTGATCTAAATATAAGTTAGAATTTTTCTTAAAACAAGATATTTATAGGAATTTGTGGTTCCTTAATTTCCTTAAATTAAGAATACAATTTATTTTTCGGTGCACTGAGAAATTCTTGTAATGATAACAAAATGCTCTTTGAGATATAACCAAAATCATTCTAAACAATCTCTAATTAAGAATTTCTGTCTACATCTAAAAAATTTCAGTTAATCTTGAACTCAAAGTACTTTGAATTTTATTTTAAATTCGCTTATTAAATTTGTAGGGCATTCTAAAATAGCAAAGAAATTGTTTACCTTATAATACCTTTAAACCAGGATTAAATTTCCGTAAACTCATGAATATAAAAACTTAATTTCAAGGTTAACAAAAGAGCTAAGATGGTATATGGGAACGCTTAAGGCGTTTAAAACTTGTTATTTTCTAAAGGAATTATGAATTCTTTTAATATATATTAAGTATGTTAAACTAAAAATTTCTTATATACTCACAGCAAAAAATAAAATTTTCTCAAAATCAGAAACTTATTGGAATTTGTTGTTTTTCATTTGCCATAAATTAAGAATAAAGAAGAATAAATTAAAAATTATTTACCTAATAATAGATTTAAATCAGGATAAATTAACATATATAAACTGAATTTCAAGGTTAACAAATAAGCTAAGCTGAAATATAATCACCTGGGGCGTCTGGAACTTATTTTCTAAAGGAATTATGTGAATTAGGTCCTGTTTAATTTAAAATTTTTTTATATGGATACAGAAAATATCTGATCTAAGTATAAGTTATATTTGTCAACCATGAAATTTATAAGCTTCTTTATCTTTATTTTCCATAAATTAAGAATACAATATATTCTAAGAAATTCTTGTAATAATAACGAAACGTTCTTTGAGAGCATTTTTAAATTATTCTAAGCACTCTGCAATTAAGAATTTCTATGTACACGTAAAAAAGTTTAGTTGATCTTAGAATATTATTTATTTATTTAGAAATTTAGTTAGAAAAGTTTACAAAACTAAAACTAACTTAGGGGATAGTAGAGCACTGGCTGCTAAGGCCTTCAGCTCATCTTAGAATATAAAATTGTTAAAATATATGGAAAATAAAAATATTGAAAAATAGCTATGAACTTATACGCGATGGAACATCGCAACATATTGACGATTTCTTTTAAACCCATTTTCAATATTCTTGAATTACAATAATAAAATAATTTGTATCTAGAATTTCTTCCAAACGTTCTCCAATTAAGAATTTCTGTCTCTACTTAAAAAATTTCAGTTGATCTTGGAATATAAATATGAACTGGATGGATGAGCTATTTACATGAGCTATTTATGTATAATTTTTCTTGAGCCCATTCCCAGTATTCTTAAATTAAAAAAAATGGCGTACGTAAAGTCGGGCGCGGACGACTTTGGGATACCCTGTACCACTAGCTTGTAATAAAGTCCGATTTCTTCACAAAAAACCAAAAACAGAAGAATTTTTAAGCAAAAATTTGTTTACCGATTTTATTCAAATTTGATTTTCCAAAAAATCGATTTTTTAACAAAATTTGTTGTGTTTCGTTTGTTTGTTAAGATATTGGGACCAAATTTGACATTCGTGAGTATTTTATAGTTCATAAGCACTGTACTTAATTTAATCTAAATCGTTTGACTAGATCATATAGCTCCCATAGGACCAATCGGTCCAAAAACACGTTTTTTTACAAAAGTCGATGTGTTTTGTTTGTTTGTAAAGATATTTGAAATAAATTTGGCATTCAGATCTTTTTTAAGATATTTAAGCACTGCGTCAAATTTTATTGAAATCGGTTGACTATATCATATAGATCCCATAGGAACGATCGGTCAAAAAAAAAATGTTGCTTAAAAATTCTTCTGTTTTTGGTTTTTTGTAAAGAAATCGGACTTTATTACAAGCTAGTGGTACAGGGTATCCCAAAGTCGTCCGCGCCCGACTTTACGTACGCCATTTTTTGTATCTAGAATTTTTTTCAAACGTTCTCCAATTAAGAATTTTCTGTATCCATCCCGTATGAACTATAAACTAATACGGGATGGATGAGCTATTAATAATTTTTCTTAAGCCCATTCTCAATATTCTTAAATTAATAAAAGATTTTTAATCTACAATTTCTATCTTAATCCAGGCGCCATTTTGCTTAAATACATTGCAAATGTTCTCATATTGAGAATCTGATCCTACGCTAGTCGACAAATTTCACACTTTTTTTTCTCCAAAGATGACACTTATAATTTATGTTAGAGTGATATTTCAGCATTCAAAATCAGTTTTTTTTACTATTCTCTTACAGCTCGTTTTTTGTAGGACTATTTTAGTGAAAAAGGACATTTTTCAAAAAACGCTTGCGCATATGATGTCACAAAATCTTAACTAATTCGGATTTTTTCAACATTTTTTTTTCCTTAAAAGTAGAGTACCTTTCCATTATGCCCTCAATCATAAAAATGGGTAACCTCAAGAAAAACCCACAGCCGAAAATGTGTGCCTGAAAGCCTAAAAAACACATCAATATTTTTTTATATAACTTTTTCTAAAAATATCGCTATTTCTTTCAGAAAAAGTTTGAGGCGCTTTAAAAGTTAGAGAATAAACCAGCTATAAGAGTATATTAAAAAAAAAACGGATTTTGAATGCTGGAACATCAGCCTAACGTAAAATATAAGTCTCATCTCTGGAGATTTTTCATCGTCGACTAGTGCTATCTTCAAAAACGTACTCATACGAACTTTTAAAAGCTTTCAAAAAACTTAATTTTTTTGAACCAAAGGAAACAAAATTCAGATCTTTAAATACTCTTTGCATTTCCAAGTGCCTTATAATTTTTTAAGAATACAAAATTATAGACAAGCAGCTGTTGGATATATTTATGAGCGCTCCGCAAAACTTTGCCAAACTCGCGCTCCCAAAAACTCTAGTTAAAATTTCAAACAGGTCTTAGAGTTCAAAAAGTCTAATCCAGCTATTTAATATGCTCAAAAGACAGCAAAATGCTTCTATTTTACCTTAATAGATGTGCGTATGATGAATATGCCTGAGCACATTACGCATACGCCGTGTGCCGCATACAAATTGATAGCAGTTGATTATCTTTCAAATTTTAATAAACTTTTAATTTATAAACACACTCACTCACACTGTCACACACTTACTTAACACAACAAATTTAATTGTTAACATAAAGCCCAAAAACCGAATCCGCTTTAATTAATTTTTATTTAATTTTTTTTACACTTGTCACTTGTCAGCTGAAGTAGAACCGTTTAGAATGCGTAAAAACCGTTCACTTGTTGGTCACGCGCCGTTAAGCCGTTATGTGTACAACGGTAGTAGTACCGTTTTATTTTGCCCTTTGTAGCGTTAACATGAAACGACAAACAGGAACTGAAATCGCAACTGAATGAATTCTAAGGCCAGAGCCTAACTGTTGCAACAACGGTTATAACGGCACCGACGAACGACAAACGACAAACGAACAAACAGAGACAAGACAAGCACGAAGCACATCCCGAGCGTGACTAACTGGAAATCGGCTTTCGGTTGGGGTTGGTCGGGAGGTTGTTGGTTGTTGCTGCTGCTGCTGTTAGCGGTTTCCAGTTGCAGCGGCAGGAAGCGCGCTGGAACGGACTCACGGACGGACTGCTGCTGATAAGCGGCGTCAAACAGCTGATGTGGCACAGTTGAAGTGTTTGACAGACTGCTGACTGATAAGCATATGCAACGTGTGTGTAAAAATTATATAACAGCAGCTGCTGTTATAAACAATTTCAATAAACAAAGCGCTTATCAGGCGGGCTATATTAAAAAGCTCAAATATGTTTTGTTGTTTTACTACTTTTTTTTACTACTCTTTTAAGCGCCTTAAAGCCTTACTACTAATATTGCAGTCGTTCTACTACTTTTTCTACTACTTTTTTTGTGTGCCACAACACTGTTTTAAAGCGCCTGCGCCATTTTACTGCCCACTCCCATCTGCGCTAATGCACGCTGGAAGGCTGCTTCCAATATAAAACGAACTGTTGCTCCTGCTGCTTGCTCTTGCCCTTGCATTAAGGCCAAAACCTCAACTGCCATATCAATGTTACCCTAAACACCCACGGTACGACTTTGTTAACGTTTTCTTCTACACGTTGCCGGCCCACACTTACCAATGTGGCAGCCACACAATGCTAGACAAAAGTATTGGGACCAAAAAGAAAGAGGAGTACCAAATTCTTGAGTTTATCTCTGTTTTATAACCTGTAACTAAAGGAAAGGATTTGTGAGCGCAAAGTTAAAATGGATTGAGAGTTAAAGCTAATGTTGATATTAGTAACAAATCGCATCTGATGAGTCGTATAAAACATAGAAACATCTAGAAATATTCCTACTTTTCTGTTTCATCTAAAAAAAATACGGAAGCTAATTGACATCGATTGCCGTGTGAAGCATACAAGGATAATGTTTCATTCGAAGATTCATGTTTCGGTGATTCATACAGGGAACTCTGACAAGAAACGTTAAGGAGGCGTGTATTGTTTGAAGACGTTGAGTCAATAAAATTCTTGGCTGAAGATTCATATCAAACTCAAAAGGAACTTGCTCACAAATTAACAACAAACAGTCAACGACTCAAGGGAATGGGAATGATGCCACAAGTATGCGATTCCCTATAAACTTAAGACAAGAGAAGTGAAACCATTTCTTCACATGCCAACTGCTTGTCCAAAGAGAAGAATTGGGTGCCCTCATTGCCGTAGAGCATTTGCTTTGGCAAAGCCTTAAAAATCGTGGGGTAAAACCGACCACAACATATAGTATGTTTCATCTCTCATAAACCTAATGATATCAAAGCCAAAGCGAATAATTTCGAGAAAGTTGGACGCTCAATAAACGCATCCAAAGCCACACCAGCCAAGGTAGCATAACCATCTGCGAGAACACTATCGACATCTCATACCTTGGTACAACAATTTCCACTAGTGGAGGGGTGGATGAGGATATAGGGAATCGCATCCACAAAGCGCGATCAGCATTTGAACGCTTGCCTCGCATATGGAGAAACCAGCAAATTTGTGAAGACCTGGACTACGCAGACGATGATATTGAGATCCGAGCTAAAGCGAATGAACCCAACATCCTTGCCAGCAAAGTTGAACTCTCAATAAATGCACCCAAAGCCACACCAGCCAAGGTAGCATAACCATCTGTCCAATTTCCACCAGTGATGAGGTGGATGAGGATGTAGAGAATAGTCTCAACTCTCAACAAAACGATATCAGCATTTGGACGCTTGTTCCGCATATGGATTAACCAGCAAAAAAGCAGAAGAACATAGCTGAGAAACTTCAATGCGTGCGTCAAAACCATCCTGTTGTATGGAGAGGCGTGGCTAACCCCGTAGAGAATGATGTCGAATCTGCAGTCATTCGACAACAAGTGCCTAAGGATTATATGCGGTATATTCTGGCCCAACTGGATATCAAACGCGGAACTATGGCACTGTACAAGTGCAGTTCCGATCTGCACTAAGATAAGAACACGCAAGTGGCGTTGGATCGGCCATGCTCTTAGGAAAAATCGAAGAAGCATTATCTAGATGTCTCTGGAATGGAACCCCCAAGGAAGCAGACGAGTTGGAAGACCAAAAGCAAACTGGCGACGTACAATATTAAATGAAATGTGCCTGCACAACATGAGCTGGGACACAGCTAAGCAAGCTGCGCCAAATAGAGTCTGGTAGAAAGTTCTTGGAGAAGCCCTAAGCTCCCTGGAGGAGTACTAATAGGAAAAAAAAACCCGACCCTCCCAATATTTCAGTCAAGAAGTTTATGCTGTTCATCATCTGGTGGGATAAGCTCGTAGTTACCTTCTAGGGAGGCTCTTTTGCTCCACTTAGGCGTCAAGTAGTAGCAGTAATTTTCTACCAGCTAGTCAAACTTAATGATACAGCAACACTTAATGGAACCTATCCTGACATTAAAAAAGTCGCATTACATCAAATATTACGACAAATAAGTTTTTGGCTCGGTCGCATATCGTCAAAAACGATGAGGATAACTAGGAGGACCTTCAATGGTAGGCCTTTTCCCAACCGCCATACTCCCTAGATATTGCCCCTTCCAACTACCACTAGTTTCAGCAAATAAGTTTTTCGCTCGGTCTCATATCGTCAAAAACGACAAGGATAACTATAACTTTTCCCAACTGCCAGGGAAAATGCCTACCATTGAAGGTCCTCCTTAGATATTGCCCCTTCCAACTACAACTGGTTTCAATCAACGACTACTAGCTTAGCCAAAAAGTGCTTCAGGACATTTAAACAAATGAAAAACTAGGATGAGCAGTTTTTCAAGCGAGGTATTTGATTGTTTCCCGGTTGATGGGCCAACGTCGTTAAGAACGACGAACAATATTTCGGTTAGGATATGTTTGAGCAACTTTTCACAATAAATATTCCAAGTTAAACCAGTTCCTCAAAACTTAGTTGTACGCTTAATATATACCAAAAATATCAGGATACAAAAATATTGGATATAGCTTGAAGGGGACAAACTGGTTTTTAATATCAGCTTTTTTTTCTAAAATATATTTTTTCACTGTAAAATATTAGTATTTTCCAAGTTATACTCCTTCAACCGGAATCTCCTTTTAATTTCTGTTTTAAATTCTTTAATGGTGACCAAACTAGACGCACTTCACCTAGAAGCTCTACTAAAATTCTTATATAGAAACTATATCAGGATCGTGGGCACTTGTGGCTTCTAGGCACGATTAAATCGATTGAAAACTTTAAATTAAGACACTTTCTTTTAATTTCGATAACAGGTTTTTTTGAAATATTTCCAAATCTGTTATAAAGTAAATTTTTGGACTGAATTTTCGGGCACTGTGAAATGAGTGAAACATGCGGAAAATACATTTAGTGGCAACGTAATGTTATCTCCAAAGACTCAAGGGGTGTTACTTTACGCTGCATAAAAAGTAACTCCCAAGATTGAAAAACAGCTTTAACGCGGTCAGCCCAAATATCATCTTTATTAGATTTTAAAATGAAGCATGTATACAATTTCAGCTACCGCAGTAGCTCTCAAACTAAGAAAATATGTGAAGTCTAGAGTCCTGATCCATGGATGTAAAAAGACTGGAATTTTCAAGGCAAGCGGATACCAAATAGCTTAAAAAACAATTTTAACACGGCGCTAAATAAATAAATAAAAATAAATATATATTTATGAATTATTATTGGTCACCAATTCAGCCTGACTAACTGAAGATATCATAAAAGGCGTACAACAACCCCTAAAACTTGGCAACAATACCGAACATCTTTCGGATCATATTTTATAGCATCCGATTTTTAAGACTTCTCTTTCCTAGCCTTTTTATTTGATTCTGATTAGGGAATATTTTTTGCCATCTTTTTAGGGTGCCTCTTGAGTCTATCATTATATCGATTAGTATGTTTATTTATAAGGACAATTAAGGCTTTCCAGCTGAGGTCATGCCGCAAGGTCGAATTTCTTTTCTTTCATCATCTTTTTTTAGTGCGCTCTCTCACGTTTAGTTTTAAAACTTTTGGTTTTTTCTATTTATTGTCTGGCTCTTCTTGCGAATAAACTAAAAGCATGACGAGGTTTCTATTTTTGTCTTACTCCTATCACAAACAATTTTTTTTCTTGAGCATTCTCACGGAAAATTTTGGAACTTGTTCCTATTTTTATCTGGCTCCCTCTCGCGGGCAATATTGGTACTTGGCGTGGTCTTATATTTTCATTAACTTAGTGTGATTTCCATATTTTGTCGCTGGAAATATTGGAACTTGGTATGGTCCGAACATAACTTTTTTTCGGAAACCAGGAATTTTTTTATATGCTCTACCTGAAGTAAAGAGTTTATTAAGTTTATGCAAATGTATATAAAATAGTGAGCGTGACGTTATCTCCAAATTATTCAAGATAACAATGATAATGGGTACATTTACTTATTTGCCTGTTGAGATTGTATAGGGTATATAAAATTCGTCGAGAGTGAATTTAGCGTTCACAATATTTATTTTTAATAACTGCTAAGGCAGGTGTCAGCGAGAAGAGCAAATCCCTATTTAAAAAAAAAATAAGGGCTTCGCCTATGTTCTCTTCGCTTGGCAGTACCGTCCGCTTTTTAGTTCATTTGGATGTAAGGTACACCCTGTACCTTACTTAATTTCCACAATGTTCCAAAATTTAAGTATTCTATTAGGGAAGCACCACAAATGGGCGTTTGTCAGTACAAATTTGGCAAGAGAATTTTAGCAACAAAAAAACGCATTTCTGCTTACTTAACAATTTTACAGCTTTACAGCTTCTGGGGTACAAGAATAGATTTCCACATGACTCGGAAAGCTTGGCCTGGCTGCAGATGATATGCATATTTTGGTAAGATTCGGGATACCTGGCTCTTTTGTTCATACTGACCTCTGACCATCTGGACGAAAGGATAGACGTATGAACAGGCAGATGAATGCCCTGAGCAACAGTCATTACTATATCGACTCGGAGTTTTGCATTGGCCCAAATCTTTGATGCATTTATACCTTTGCTACAGTGTACAAAAAAAATCACTCAATGCACTCCCTTTAAAATCTGGCCAGAGTGCAAAAATTAGCATTCCAAATGTGTTTCAATCCTAGCCAGCAGCTAGTCTGTCCATCTAATGAAATTTTACTTAACGAGTATTCCAGGTAGTGCTTTAATGGCCAACGCCTGACTTAACTTCAGTTTGCACTTTTGATCATGTCAATGTGTGGGCGTGGTGGGGGCGCATCCAAAAAGCTGCACTTTTTGAGGCTCCGAAGCGCCCAAAATGGCGTCACACTTGTTGGTGTAATTGTGGCTGTCTTTGTTGTTGTTGCTGTTGGTTTGCCAGACTGGCTGGCGGTTAGTATGAGGTTGCCAGACAGAGCATAGATAGAACGTCTGTCTGTTCGCTAAATGTTGGTAAATATGTGTGTATGTATGAATGTGTGTGAGTTGTTGATTGCCTCATAGCGCGACGCCTCCAACTGCCACGCCTAGTTATGGTTGACTGTGGTCAGGCATTGCTGTTAGGGCTTACTGGATTGCATATGCCCAGTTCTCGTTAACGCGCTTATACAAACATTTACAAGGCCGGAAATGCCGCCATGCATAAAACCCGTTGATGTGTTGTCCTTCCGCTACAACAAAAAAAAATTAACATGCATACCAACTAAAATGGCGGACAGCTAAAAGTGTCAGCAAAATATGGAAATATATTTTTGTTATTGCCGATAAATTAGAAAGCCATCAAGTGATTATTTACATCAACAAACGTGTTTAGGGCGGAAATAAATGAATCGGGTTAGCTTGAAATGGAGCGCTTAGATTTTTATAGGTTATACAGAAACACAGAAAATGGGTAAAAATGCGGAATTTTAAAGTTTTAAGTTTAAGTTTAAAATAAAGCAAATTATTTTTACAAAATGTGTTTTTGCTTAAAGCTAGCAACTAATATTTACAAAGTTAGATGTAAAAATCTTTTTAGTTGAGACCTGAATATTTTTCAAAGTTATCAATTAAAATTTTAAGTATACTGTCGTTAATTTTAAAACCTTGGTCCCAAGCAGAAAAAATATATATTTGTCAACGATAATAAATAATAATTTAATTTTTAAAGTCGGGCGCGGACGACTTTGGGATACCCTGTACCACTAGCTTGCAATAAAATCCTGTTCCTTCACCAAAAAAATAATTTTTAAGCAAAAAAATTTTTTTTTTGACCGATCGTTCCTATGGGAGCTATATAATATAGTCAACCGATTTCGATCAAATTTGGCACAGTGATTAAATTTAGTACAGTGCTTAGGAACTATAAAAAACTTAAGAATGTCAAATTTGGTCTCAATATCTTAACAAACAAACGAAACACAACAAATTTTGTTAAAAAATCGATTTTTTGGAAGATCGGACCTATGGGAGCTATATGATATAGTCAAGCGACTTTGTTCAAATTTGGCACATTGCTTAAGTGCTCTAAAAATTTCCAAACGCCAAATCTAGTTACGATATCTTTTTTAAAAAACAAAATATAGCGAATTTCGATTTAAAAAGTTATTTTGGCCGATCAGTCCTATGGGAGCTACATCATATAGTCAACCGATTTTGATGAAATTTGGTACAATGCTTGGGAACCATAAAAAACTTACGAATACCAAATTTGGTTACGATATCTTCATGAACAAACGAATTATCCATCTAAAACCTTTTTTTTTTTGTCGAGGTCGTCTCAAACACCCATATGGGAGCTATATAATTTATCCCCGATATCAATAAAATAAAATAAATTTGTCTTCTATGGAATAATATGGGATCTAATGTGAAAGCTCTTACCATCTCTGAGATCTAGGCGTTCACACGGACAGACGGACAGACAGACAGACGGACTGACGGACATGGGTATATCGACTTCTCTATTCACCCTGATCATATTTTAGGTAACTTTGGGGTGTCTCCGACGTCTCCTTCTATATGTTACATACATTTTCGGCTTGCACAAACTTAATAAACCCTTTGTACCATACGGTACAGGGTATAAAAATCTAAAAAAAATAAAATTATATCTGATACTCTAAGATACTCACAATGAAGTCAAATTAATGACGTACCCTTCGCATCCATAACTAAAATGTTTAAATTATTTATCGGGCTATCGATAGGTAAATTTCTTAGAATTTCATTAGCGAAAAATATCATCCTGGGCAGATAATGTTTGTTAAATAATATCGATATTTGACCCAATTCCCCCCATTTAATATTTTTATTGGTAACCTAAATAACCTAGAAATCAAATTTTGATAAACAGATTTATTGGAGCTAGCGAAATTGGCTGTATAATACTAGATATCTGAAACATAGAAGGTAAATGTTTTGAAGTATCTAAAATGTTATTTAAAGAATTCGCAAAATAGGGAGAAATCCGTTTTAGCGGAGTTCGCTATAACGAAGTTCGACAGTACATTATTAGATATCTCAAAATCAGAAATAAAATGTTTTAAAATCTCTTAAATATTATTTAAAGAATTCGCAAAATAGGGAGAAATTCGTTTAAGAGGAGTTCGTTATAAGAAAGTTTACCTGTATATTAGTAGATATCTCAAACTCCGAAACTAGTTTTTTGAAGTCTTAAAATTTTTTTTTAAAGAATTCGTAAAATAGAGATAAATTAGTTTTTGAGAAGTTCGTTATAAGAAAGTTCGACTGTATATCAGTAGACATCTCAAATTCAGAAACTAAATGTCTTGAAGTCATAAAAAAGGGAAAAATTCGTTTTAAAGGAAGTCGTTGTAAGGAAGTTCGACTGTATACTATTAGATATCTCAGAAATTGTTAGATTTTTTGATATCTCTTTCGTTATGAGGAAGTTTGACTGTAAATTATTAGATATCAGAAACCCAGAAACAAAATGTTTTAAAGTCTCTTAAATATTATTTAAAGAATTCGGAAAATAGGGAGAAATTCGTTTTAAAGGAGCTCGTTATAAGAAATTTTTCCTGTATATTAGTAGATATCACAATCTCAGAAACTAAATGTTTTGACATCTTAAAATTTTTTTTAAAGAATTCGTAAAATTGAAAAAAAATTAGTTTTTGAAAAGTTTTTGAAAGAATTCATCAAATAGGGAAATTCGTATTAAAGTATTTCGTTATGAGGAAGTTTGACTGTAAATTATTAGATATCTCAAACTTAGAAACTAAGTGATTTGAAGTCTCTTAAATATTATTTAAAGGATTCATAAAATAGGGCGAAATTTGTCTTAGAGTAGTTCGTTTTAATTATAATTTCAACCTTAGAAATTAAATGATTTGAAGTCTGTTGAATATTATTTAAAGAATTCGTAAAATAAAGAAAAATTCGTTTTAGAGCAGTTCATTATAAGGAAGTTCGACTGTATATTATTAAATATCTCAAACACAGAAATTAAATGATTTAAAGTCTCTTAAATTTTCTTTAAAGAATTTGTAAAATAGAGAAGCATTCGTTTTAGAGTTGCTCATTATAAGAAAGTTTGACTGTATATTACTAGATATCTCAAATTAATATAGTCTCTTGAGCTAAAAACCTTACCAAAATATTAGGGAGATTTTGAAGAAGCAACAGAAATAAGAGAATTCAATAAATAATAAAGCGTGTTCTGGAAATCTCTTGACGGTTAGTATTGGGTGCTACCCAAATGGCGAAATTTAAATTTTATTGACTCTACCGAAATATTCAGTTATCGATAACTCAAAAGGCAATCGAAATTTAAAAGTAAAAATCGGTACGAGCTGCATATTGTCCAGTTTCTTTTTAATTTGCCCACATGCATGTAGTACAGGTATTTTTGCATAATTACATTTTATTTATATTTTTTCCCTAAATTTCCGTCTAAAAAGTAATTGAGTAAAGCTTTGCGCAATATGAAAAATGTTATATAAAAAAATGAAATCCTGGTAAATGGAATAATGTAAAACTCGATAGGCTTTGATGATCAAATATTAAATGAATTTTTTTGTGAAAAAAAAAGCATTTATTATTTTAAATAAATTTTTGGGTCATATTTTGCGGACTAATCGCATCACGCTTTTGAATAACCAATACCGTATGGGATGCTGTGTGGAACTCAAAGAGATTTGGTTCAGGGTGGGTATGATTGGCGGTGACTATTTTCAAGCGCCGATTCTTAGATTTCCCGGACATGCAGTTCATCAGTTGGTGTTTTTGGACATCTTGGATGCTTTTTGTTTACCCGTTTAAGGGGTAACACCAGTGCACAGTATGTTACTTCGCACTTTTTATGACATGAAGTTTATTGTAGTGATATTTATAAAAAATAAGCGAAATTATTGGATCGGTTGGACCACATCATCCTTTAACGCCCTTATTATAGGTATTTTTTTACCTCAACATATGCCAGAAATTAAAAATATTTACCTACAAACACTAAAAATCAACCAGAATCCCTCATATACTCCCATACAAATGGATGTAAATGTATGGGGTCTGGCCAGTTCCGGGACTGTAGATAAGGGTTTTAGAAATGGACTGTAGACAAGGGTTAAAGGGTTTTGGCAAGGTGTGAAAAAAATTTGTATTTGCACAAATTTACTTCATTTTAAAAAGCATGTTTACTTACCTTCAAAGGCTTTTTATATTTGTTCAATAATAATGAAATTATTGCAATGCAGCTTATCGCTTATTATTATTATATTAAATTATTGTCTTTACGCTCTGCAGTTCATTTAACGAAAAACGCACTAATCGCACTCACGTTAAAACGCGCTTAACTAAACACAACAGAGCAGGCCAAGATGCTTGTAAAATATAAAAACACAGATCAGCTGCACCGCTTGCACTTGTTGCTTTTAACACACAATAGAAAATTGCACAAAGAAGAAACCAAGGAGCGCAATATGCACACATACACACACTTGCAATTATAACTGTCACAAAAAAAAAAATGTAACAAAAACAAAAAAAATATAAGCTTGCGCATCTTCCAACACAAACGCACAATTTTAATACTAACGCAGATCAGCCGCTCACTTGCACTTTAAACTCTCACAGCACAAAAAAAAAACACAAAAAACAAAAAAAACGTTAACGGCTTGCGCATTTCTTCACATCCACGCACAATTTTAGCACTAGCGCAGATCAGCCGCATCGCTTGCACATATTAATAATTTAACACAGAATAGAAAATAGCACAAGACAAAAACGAAAGAGCGCAATATGCACACACACACTTGCGCTTGTAACTATCAAAGCAAAAAATCAAATATAAAACCAAAAAATGTTACATGCTGCGCATCTCTTCACACCCATGCACATTTTTAACACTACCGATTGATCTTCTTTTTCGCACTTCAGTTGCCACTTGCCAAATTAAATACGCAATTATTAATTTCTTTAAACAAACTATTTAAACAGCTTTAGTTTAATTGTTAATTGATGTTATTGTGGCTATTTATTTCACTGACTAATTTTAAACATTTTAACACTTTTTCGCGACGCGTTAACTTATTAATTTTCAAGCAAACTGCAGAGCGCGTCCGAACCGTGCAAAGATATGCGCTATACTACCCTTCTTCACCCAAAGCGCAGTGGGGCATATTAATACATGCATGAAAGCTGTTTGTGTATCAAAAAAGTCCATTTGATGGATACAATGACCAATACGTCCTGCTCTGAAAAACGAATGTACTGTTTGGATTCGTTTCAACTTTACATTTTCGACACTTTTGTTAAGCGTTTTCATTAAATTTTTATTGATACCACACCAAATACTAAGCACTAGTAATTCCCATTTTCCATTTATAATGAAGCTCGACTATCCAAAAATCAATTTTTGTTAATTCCAATTAATAATTGTTTTAAAATTTCATCAAAACTACGATAGCTACGATGTGTAAAGGGCATATTGAAGTCGGTGTCAGCCGATAATATCCTGCACATTTGCGCTCAATTCGCTCTCTTTCTATTCTTCTTTAGTCAGCCTGCTCTCAATTCGCTCTCTTTCTATTCTTCTTTAGTCAGCCGTTACAGCGTAGCCAGACGAACAGTGACCAATAAGAGCAATCATTTTGCACTATATTTGAACTAGTTCACAAGCAGTGCGCCGATCTGGCAACATCACAAGAGCGCATATGAAAAAACAAAATGCGCCAATTTTGCCGACGCCGCGAAAAAATAATAAATTATTTAATTTGCACATTGCAACAAGTGTTAATTTATAAAAAATATGTTTAATATGTTATTTGAATAAATTTACAACCAATTGTGTGTGAATGCAAAGAATAAAAAGGGGGCTTAAAGACTTGTTGCTGCCGGCAGCGCCTTGGAAGTCTCAACAAAGCAAATTTTTTTTTCATTTTTGTTGGAGTGCATAATTTTATTATTTAAATCGTTAATTGGCAACAAATCGGTAATTTTAATAATAAAAAATATGTTATGCGGTAATTATAATAATAAAAAATATGTTACGTATTGTGTTTGTAATAAAAACAGAAAGTGCAAGTGTTTAATAATCTGGCTAAAAAATTTATTGATGCCGTGAGCACCATCTTAAAATTTTTTTTTGCTTTTTTTTTGTAAGTGTTTGAATTTTTAAATTAAATTGTTTATAAGCTGCAGTAAGTTAAAAGTTATATAAAATGGGCTAAGTTATTTTAGCCAAAAGTGCAAGTGTTTAATAATATGGCTAAAACATTTAATGATGCCGGGAGCGGCTTAAAATATTGTTTTTTTTTTTTTTGTGTTAATGCCGGGAATGCCTTTGAAGGCCTAAGATGGCTTAAAAAAATTATGATTCAGTTTAATTTACTCATCTACAAATTTCAAGTATTATTTTAAACAGGTAAGCGTGTTTTTAAGTCGTTATACGAGCCCAGCCCACTATTAATTCGTACGGAAAGCTTTTTTACCCATATGCAATGTTTAACTGACGATATTTTCAATACTAAAGTAGATAACACATGCAAACCTATTTTTTTCTGAAAGATCATTTTATTCTCTTAATTTTAGAAAAAAAAATTTTTTTGTACTTTAACAACAACAACAACAATATTAATTTCTTTAAACGCTTTGCTTAACTGATGAAAAAAATTTGACCAGTATTAATTCGTACGTTGCGTTATATATTTACTATTTGATTAAACATGTAATTTTTTTTTAAATATTAACATTGGGTCACATCGCCTTTTGCCTTTACAACACATTTACAACACTTTGGCATAGATCTTAAAAAATTCTGGCATTGTTCTGTTTAAATAGAGTCACACATCCCTTGCAATTTTGTTTTTACATTAGAAAGGGTTCTTTGAGGCTGATTTTTAAGGTTTCTTTTCATAATTCCCCATATTTTCTCGATAGGGCTATTTGATGACCAATCTAAGACCCCAAATTCCTTATATTGCATCCATGATTTGGTTCGTTTGGCAGTATGAGATGATGGTCCATCCTGTTGAAAAGTGTATTCACCACAGTCAGCCAGTTTTGGTTTTGATGGCAGCAATCTTTCTCCTAGTATGTTAATGTATTTTTCAGCATTGACCATCCCATCAATAAAATACAGTTGTCCTACCCCTTTGGCAGACATACAACCCCGCACCATTATGCTTGCTGGGAATTCAACTGCCCTTTTGAGACAATCGTTATGGTACGCTTCAGTTTTGTTACGGATAATTCTCCTTCGCGCATCACCGACACTCACGTCAAATTTAGCTTCATCACAAAATATGATAGACTTCCATTGCTTTTGAGTCCAAGACAGCCGTTCCCGAGACCATTGTAAACGCTTCTTCTTTTGGCGAGGCGTAAGCAATAGTTTTTCTTGGCCTAAGAGTAATTTAAAATATTGAGTATGTAACATAGATAGTCCCTATACATACTTTATATAACTTATATCCAATATTTCACAACTGCAGGCGCGACCACTGACGCTTAACACTTTATCCTATTTTATCAGACCATTCTGATGCTAAATTTTTTAAACTTTGGCGACGATCAACCTTCTTAATTGTGGCCAGGGCTCTTTTATCACGAGCTGTTATTGCCGATGTTCGGCCTCTATTTGCGATAATATTTTCAATAATGCCATTTTTCTTTAAATTTTTTACTATTCCTTGAATGGAAGCCTTAGCCAGATTAATTTGCTTGACTATTTTACCAAAAGAGTTCCCAGATTTATAATAATCTAGAACAAAACTTGTTATTTCTTTGCAAATCGGCTTACCACGTACCATCGTTGCTAAACTTTGAATAATTTGAAGTAATAACCCATTTCTTACACTCTGCATTGCATAAATGTTTCCAGATTATGACTAGATAGTGATTATGGTACACTGTTTGCTTTTGTTTTGATCTTGTTTCAATTCTAAGCTAAGCTAACGCACCGTACGAATTAATACTGGTCAAATTTTTTTTATCAGTTCAGCAAAGCATTCAAAAAAATTGTGATTGTTGCTGTTGTTGTTGAAGTACAACAAAAATTTTTTTTTCTAAAATTAAGAGAATAAAATGATCTTTCAGAAAAAAATAGGTTTGCATGTGTTATCTACTTCAGTATTGAAAATATCGTCAGTTAAACATTGCAAATGGGTAAAAAAGCTTGCCGTACGAATTAATAGTGGGCTGGGCTCGTAGCTATATTTTATTTGTTTTTTGTATCTGGTAAAGAGTCGTTGAAGTTGTGCTAGAGCATCCATCGATAGCTACAAAACCGCCCAGATTACTCTTATGATCACTATAGGTACTGAGCCGCCTCACCACGATAAGGTGGCAATACCCGAAGGGGATTAGATGCCTAAGTTAATTAGCGATTTACCATCTATTACCAAAAGTTCAAATTGATATCCTCGAACCCTTACGATTGACCCATCTTGACAACATCCATTACCAAATCTCTATAAATTATTGTTATTTTTATTGACTTTCAAGGTTTACATTTGTTCTTCTCTATACATCCTTGCTAAAAGACACATTTAAAAAAATATTCGAGTGAAAATCGATTCAAAGCTTATGGATCTCTGAACCAAGCAGGCATAAACACAAAATTTAAATGTAATATCTAAAAAAGTAGAATTAGCTATAAAAATAATTTGCCAGATTATGTAGCTTACGATCCAAAATTGAAATCCAGATGATGTTTCATTTTGCTTCTCAAGTTCTTAGAAACCGCAAGAGAGCAAATAATCGCCCAATTTCTCCACTACAGCAGCAGCCTGTTGATGCAAAACGGGTCCGTCGTAAAGGGCTATAATAAGTGTCTGCGTGGTCTTCATGCAGTGCATCCCGCTGGTACCCTGCTTTGCACGTACCACTTGATCAGTGCCCGAAAGGAAAATATAACGTTTACCATCCAGTGTAATACCATTGCTAACAAATTGATCCTGTTGATCCAAGCCGCCAATTAAACTCGAAAGCTCCTCCTTGGTTACCTTCAAGCCTTCGGATTGAGCCCAAATATTGCCATCGAGTCCGGCAATGCAGGCCTTGGTCAAGCATTTGGACTCCATAAGTTGTTGATCGACAAAATCTTGCCAGCTCATTGTTGTTGCTTGGTGGGTTAAACAGGAAGAAAATGGTTTATCTTCTAGAGTTAATTTTTAAAATTTTTTCAATTTTGTAAGCTCTGTAATTTAAATCTTTTTTTGTTGAACTTTTTTGATTTTTTATATGACAATAGAGAGTGCAATAAATAAAAGCCTACTTTTGTAGCAAGAATGGTGCTGCCAACCTGGTGTGAAAAATCAATTGAAACTAAAGCAAATACATTTTTAAATAGACCGATATTTTTTTTCCTAAAAGGGTGTTTGGGGCACTGCGACCATAAGGTCTTTTGTACCATACCCTTAAGTTCAAGCAAAAGACTTTCCGCTTTCCACATGAATAGCAGTAGGTCTTTTGTTGGTATTGACCTGAGATGGTAGGAACTAATCCGTTCCTTTCCCATATGGCAGGATCTGTCCCATACTAGCGCTGGGCAGTCACAGAGAACATGTCTGGTGGTTTCATCGTCTTCTAGACAGAGCCTGCACTCTGAAGATGGTATCTAACAGTGTGGTGGCCAGATAGGTAAGCTACAAGGAGCTTTAGGTCCGCTCTGCCAAGACCTTTTGTCTTGATCGCATTAAGAGGTTTGACAAGTACTTTTGCTTGACGAAGCCCTGGAAGGGAGAACCAGTATCTCCTTTGTTCTCCTGCGGCCCATTTATTTATCATGGTTTTGATTGGGGACCAACCAATACCACAAAACGGAGCAGGAGATGTAGTCAGGATGCAGGCACCCTGTCGTGCTAGATCATCAGCGATCGTGTTACCATCCACTCCCGAGTGTCTAAGCTCCCAATATAGGACGACATTGTTCCGGGCGGTCAGGGTTTGGAGATAGTTAACATTCTTTAACCAACTTGGAGGAGATGCTCCAGGATGACAATGTCCTAATAGCAGCTTGGCTATCTGAAAAAGAGCTTATGTTCGCTCCTCTAACCCCACAAGAAATAGTCTAACGGCGTCAAATCGCACGAACGAGGCGGCCAATTGACTAGGGCATTTCGTGAGATTCACCAAACTTGGTTTTCAATAAATCGATTGTAACAATCGCTGTGGGGTTTATGGCGCTGTCCTGTTGAAACCACATATTGTCCAAGTCCATATCATCCAATTCGGTTCAAAAATATTCGGTTATCATTAAGCGGTATCGATTCCCATTCACAGTAACGTGACGGTCTTGATCATCACGGGAGAAGTACGGCCCAATGACGCCGCCGGCCCATAAACCGCACCAAACCGTAATGGTGACTCATGTTACGTGTGGATTGCTGCATGACCAATAACGCATATTTTGCTTATTGATGAAGCCATTCAGCCAGAAATGAGCCTGATCGCTGAAGATGATTTTTCGATAAAAATCCGAATCATTTTCAAGTTGTTGCTCAGCGCAATTCACTATAATATTTGTACCCCCTTTATGGCTCAGAGCTCTTCCAAAAGTACTATGGCCTCCATGTATTTCAGTATTTTGTATGGACTTATGGTAACAACGATCTCCGGTGGGAGAACGTACTTGCCCCAGAGCTTGTTTATTTTAGCGGAGAGTGCCTTACATTCACATAATACATGCGAAGAAGTTATCTTCCTCCATGCTACAGAAGCGACAGTCCACTATCCATTATGCCAATTTTGTTTAAATGGCTGCGGAGCCTTCTATGTCCCGTCAGAAGACCCGACAAGATTCTCACGGTGTTCTTTCCGTGTGTTGCCATGACTTTGAACCTCTTACGGTTGTAGTTGGAGAGGAGAGTTTTTGACTGTATAAGCCTTGGTATCTTTGCCCAGTGAAGCAGTCGTTTGTTATTCTCCTCCATTCTCAGTAGGTCCCGTACCACGTGGTTACCAATCCCGCAGTGTAGGACCGACTAGCGGTGTTGCTGCACCGGTTCTTGCAAGTCTATCTGCCAGCTCATTTCAAGGAATATTGTTATGTCTGATAATATCGTGAGCTGGATCCTTATTTAGTCAGGAAACTTCTCACTTCTTTGACCAGCCTTGATGTGATCTTGGCTTTGCTTAATGTCTTTATTGCTGCTTTTATCCTGTCTGGAAATATCCTTGTCATGGTAGTTCTTTTGCAGATTGAATTCTGCACATATTCCAATAGCACAGACTTCTGCTTGGAAAATGCTGGTGTACCTGCCTAGTGGTTCGTAATTTTTGGTCCTGGGTCCTACCACTCCCAGGCTAGTGATCAGTGAGTGATCCGTCTGTGTACCACTTTATTGTATGTGGTTTCATAGGGTAAACTGCCGCAAGAGAGGTCCAAGCTTCTTTCTGTGCCAAGTTTGTTATCAAAGTTTTCATTGAACCTTTACTCGAATAGATTGCATCCCTTGGCTGCAGAAGCATAGGCATGTCCTTTGCTAGATTTGTAGCAAAGGTGTACATTTTTCTACACGTAAAGAGAGCCCTTGAGCATTTATTTATCGTGTTATCTTCTTGGGTCTTGAAGTTAAGCTTGGAGTCAAGGCTCACTCCAAGATACTTAACTTCTTTGCTCGTTTCTATACCGCATCCCGATAGGGTTATACTTCTCATTCTTCCAAGTTTATACCTCCTTGTTAAGGGTACTATGACTGTCTTAGCAGGGTTGAGACTCAGGCCTGCCTTTTTACACCACTCATTGGTTTCCTTGAGACTTAGCTGAAGTGTTTCCTTATACCTGCCTCTTGATATGATGACGATGTCATCAGCATAGCCTTGACATAGTATTCCTCTGTTTGTTAGTCTCTTCAGCAGCTAATCTATTAGAAGGCTCCATAATAGATAGGGGTGATAATGCCACTCCCTGAGGCCAACCTCTTGTCATTACTACTGTGGTGGATTGTCCCCCAATAGTTGCTTGTCTGGATGATAGTATTGAAGCTATCCATCACTTTGAAAAACAAAACGATTGATTATTTTAACTTTATTCCAAAAACTTGACCAATTTCTACGACTGTGCAGTATAAAAATAAATTTTCTAAGCAAGTCCTTGTGCAAATTCTTACCAACGTGTAAACTGCTTCATCTTCAAAAATTTCATCGATTTGTCTGACAGATGAAATCAGTTTGGCTTGTGGCTTGTCACATGAAAAGCCTTTTCAAATTTGCAGTTTAATTATGCCAGAGGGTCATGCCCACTCACACACACACAGTCTGAAACAAGGATTCCCACAAATACAGGCAAGCCATAAACAAACGTCTGGCTGACCATAAATGAAAGATTGGTTATGTTTGGATGCTGACCGTTGACCGACTTGTGCCCCCCACTTACAAATCAAACCCTTTTCAATCCAAACGAACTAATTTGAATAATTTATTTCGTTTCCAAACGGAGAGATGCAAAACGATATAAAAAACAAGGCCAAATATCTCGAATTTAATATGCCCTATGAGCTGGTTAATTTCCAGAATTCGTTTTATAAGTTGGAAACTTTTATATATTTCGGAGATTTAATGTAATATTTGGCATACAAAGTAGCAATAGGTTTACTTTTTAAAGAACTTCTAGGCAAAAGGACCTTCGTTAATTTACCAAAAAATTCGCTTTAAGTCAAAAACTGTATCATAAGACCTTATGAAATTTCCTGCAACTTCCGAATGAATTAAAATTCTCTTAACGCTTCTTCTCCTAAATACTAAAACTACTCTAAATCGATATTCTTACCCCCCAACCTAATGTACCCCTTACTTCTTGCTTTTAGTGTATTCCCAAAAACAACAAAATACAAACCCAAAATGTATTCATTAAAATGAATGCCAAAGGCGAAATATTTACCGAATCCAAAGCCGCCTAAAGTAAAATCCGGACCAAGTGCAGCTCAGCTCGGTACAGTTCAGTTCATTTCAGTGCAACACACCCGACGGACTATTTAATTGGGCCTCAACCTGAGCGGGCTCTTTAAATGGAAATCAGGTCATCTATGGGGGGACCGACAAACAACCTGTTAAACGCCGTGAGCTCCTATTTCGGGTTTGTTTTTAGTTTGGTTTTAGAGTTTGTTGTTGTTGTTGGCTTGCTTGTCCTATGAAGCTAATTTTACTGCACCATGACTAATAGTTGTGACGTTAGTGTAAGCTGTACACCTTTAATTAATTCCTAATTTGGCGCAAAAATATTGGTAGAGACTGTTGGGCTTGTCTTATGAGTGGTAAACAAAATGTTGTGAGTAGATTAAGGCTTACTTTAAAAACGAGGTAGGAGGTTTTTTCAATAAAAAATATTTTATTTTCTTATATGATCTCCTTGCAGAGCAATAAACCAGAAAATGTTTTCTAAATTATAGTAATTATGTATAAATTATAGTAATTCTATATATTTCGCCACGTTCAAATGAAGTGATAAAAAATAAGGGGTTCAGGCTCCTGCGTACTTATTACATCAACCCATTGCGAGGAGTTACAGTCGCGACCCACACGCAATCTCTTCAAAAAAGCAATAGCCAAACTTCGACCGAATATATTAAGGATTTTTGCCTGTTTTGCGAAACTCGTGAAAAAGTCAAAGTTTCGTTATTTATTAAGATTACAATAGAGTTGCCACAAATTGGGAGTTAATAAAAAAATGATTGTTTTTTCTATTAGTATGGGAGATATACATTTTGAATTCTTTCTTCGAGCTTAATAATACATTATTTATATAAGGGGACAGTCTCTGACCAGCCACCCCCTCCTTACACTTTAATTTGTAACATAAATCAAAGTTTATGGCTTTTCGTCATGTCGTCTGCTTTTTAAAGCCAAATACTGATTTTTAATATTTCAAAATGGCCGCCGAAGCAAAACAAATCCATAATTTAATCACTGTTTTGAATCTTATTCTCAGAAAAATATTTTGTAACATCTTTTATATAGCATACTATTTCGGCACTTTTGGGGCAGCGTACCCAAGTACCTTATTACTTTCTCAAAATATAAAAATTGCGGACCTAATATGGGAATTTTTAATTTTTTGATTAAAGTTTGAGTTGGGTATACAAATGTGAGTCATTCATCTAGGCTTAGAATTTCGAAATTGAAAATGGCGGACTTAAAATGCCTGCCAAAAACTTTAAAAAACCATTATACGAGGGTGGATTGATAAGTTTCCGGCCTGACCAAGAAAAAGAACGCTTTTAAAAATCAATTTTTTGAGGTTAGGAAACAGATAATAGTCACTCGGGGCTAGGTCTGGAGAGTAGGGAGGGTGCGGCATAAATTCAAACTTCAGATCGTTGATTTTAGCTATCGCAACGATTGACTTGTGCGCTGGTGCGTTATCGTGATGAAACAAGATTCTTTTCTTCGCCAGATGAGGTCGTTTAATTTTCACCTCGTGGCTCAAATATAAATATATAATATATATAAAAAATAAGTCTGCGTAGTATTGACCAGTGATAGTTTTACCCTTTTCAAGGTAATCAATGTATATAATACCTCTTGCATCCCAAAAAACAGTAGCCATACCCTTGTTCGTTGAAAAAATTGTTTTGCCTTCTTTGGAGTTGGTTCCCCTTGTCCAATCCACTGTTTAGACTGTTCTTTGGTGTCAGGAGTGTAGTGGTGGACCCAAGTTTCGTCAACGGCTATGAATTGACGCAAAAATTCGCCTAAATTACGCTTATACAACGTCACATTGGCGGTAGAAATGTTTTTTCGAATCAATTTTTGGTCGACTGTTAGCAAACGCGGCACCCACCTTGCGCAGAGCTTTTCCATATGCAAATGTTGGTGCAAAATATTTTGCACACGTTCATATGACATCTTACAGGTCTCAGCTATCTCACGCACTTTTAATCTGCGGTCTTCCAGCACTACTTGATGGATTTTTACGATCATATCTGGAGTTGTGACCTCAACAGGGCGTCCTGAGCGAGGCTCATCAGAGGTGCTCACACGACCTTTTTAATTCGGAAACCCACTGCTTAATGGTTGAATATGATGGGTAGTATGTGCCTAGTTTTGAGTCCATCTCTCTCCACGATTTTCCAGCTTTTCCATTTTCAAGAAAAACACAGACAAGCTTTCTTCGTAAAATCAGTTCAAAAAATTGCTTACTTTGAAAAACATGTGTTGAAAAATGTCATTCACTTTATATATCAAAAATTAGATAATCGAGGATAATCACAGAAATCACTAAGGATTTTAGCAACGGTATGAAAACAAATCTTGAAAAAATCTGTTGGTAATCTCAAAGCATTTAATTTTTCGGATAAATAATTCAGAATTTTCACCCTTTCGTCATTTTAGGCAGCAAAGGGTTGCCACTGCCCTAGAATTGTTTTCGAAACATTTAGACACTTATTTAAATAAATGTTTTTTTATCAGTGATCCCAGAAAGTTAATTCTTTATTACATTAAGCGATATTTTTTGCAACATTTTATTTTTTATAATACTCCCGCCCAATAAATGAGTCTGCTTGACTACCCTAACCTGGTCAATTATGCGAATTATCAGCGTTGTGAATGGTAAAATTCGTTTGATTACTTTTTGAAATTTACACACAAAAATAAAAGAAAATTATTTCTTAAAAGCCTATTATGAGATTATTAGCTATGCCGGTCTTACAGTAAATTAGATTATTTAATAAAGGCAACTTAGTTAAAATAAAACAACAATCAAAATCATCTATTAATATTGTTAAAAGTATACTCCGAATTATTATTTGTTGGTACAGCAACTAGGTGGCAACTCCGTAGCTTGAAAAGATTTTATACGTTCACAAAGAATGGCATATTTACAAAAGAATTAATTAAAGATTTTGTAAAAATGAAAACCACGAAGTGAACCATAAGATTTATCAATATATTGAGAGACATATAAATCAGAAATTAAAAAACCTTACCATTTGGAACAGTTTGTAACAGTTTCTTTGAATAAAATAATGCTAAACAATTTTGTCAAAGATTAGAAAACTTTTACAAATAATGCCGAAATTGTTTTTTTTTTTTTTCTCGAATATTTATTAATGGAAATCAGCCCTTGATTTTATGAGTTATAATCCAATATTTATGAAAAGTAAATCACTATACACTTAAAGAAACCTTTTGTGTGGTATCATTTAGATTATTCTATATATGTACAATATTTAAAAGAAAAAATCAAGTAGACTCTATGACATGACACGTCTTCTGAGGTCGTTTGGATGAAGGCGTTTTAGGCGTCTTCTCGGTCTATGACCGGCCAGGGCACATGCAAGTGAGTTCGGATGGTTCCTAATTCGATTAGCGTAACGGTCGCTAAGTTTATTCAATATATCACCCACATAGGGAATGCCTAGATCCTTGTGAAGGTTTCGATTTCGGATATACCACGGGGCATCTGCAATTTTGCGCAAAGTTTTTGTTTTGTAAAATTTGGATTTTTTTAATATTTGACTTTGCAGCTGTTCCCCAGATTTGAATGCCATAAGACCAAGTAGGCATAATTAAACTCTTGTATAGAATTCTTTTATTAGCCAAAGATAGCTTGCTATTTCTACCAAGTAGCCACTCCATTTTGCCAAGTTTGGTTCTACATCTTGCTGTTATTATTTTAATGTGGTCCATCCAACACAATTTTTTGTCGAGGTGAATTCCGAGATACGGGTGTGATGTTTTCATTGGAATTATCTCTCCATCTAAAGTAAGCGCAGGACTTGGGTCTTTCCTTAACGAGAATAAAACGCTAGAAATTGTTTTCTCTGGCACCCCAAATTAAGACTGACAAAAAAAAAGAAAAGGCTATTTAAAAATATATGTATATCCAAAAAAATATAATTTTAATGATACTTAATACTTAATACATAATTTATTAAAGTGTAAAATACTTTTTTAATTTATTAAGCTTGCTGAAACTTAATCGATCCTGTTTTCAAACTTCGATTTTTCTAAGTTTTGTATTAAATTTTACCTAGTATAAAAAGCAATTTTAATTCAAATAGTTTCTAAAAGTTCTAGCTAAATAAAATGGATGTTTTAATTGACAGACCAAAATTTGGCGTTCCATCTGGTTTTTAGATATATTTTCCAGCTGAAAAGCGAATCCAGCCAAGCTAAGCTGGTAGCGACTCTTTCATTGTTTTAATCAGCCGCAAATGGAATGAGTATTTTGAATAATTTTGGTGAATTTTCCCTCGGACAGTTGGTTGCTAATTAACATTTGTGTGGTCGACTAGTGACAACATCTGCATCCGATAATGTGCTCTATATACATATAGGATATAGGAGTGTACATATATGTATGTATTTGTTTTGGGATGTGTAGTCTGCGGTGGATTCATGAAGCATGCAAATGAGATTATGTGTTTATGCTTCATGTTATTTGGGATTTGTTGCAATTTATTCACTGGTCTCAGTCAGAGCGAATTGAAACAAAAATTGTTGTTTGTCGATGGCCGAATTAGTTTTTGACTACTGAAAAAGGACAATAGCTATAAAATTTAATAATTTAGCAGCAGTGTACAAAAAAAGTATTAAAACTGGTTGTGAAATTCGAACAGTGGAAAATAGCACATTTTGGCGTAACCAAAACTGGAGGAAATATCATAAAATGCTGGTTTTAGAGAATTGTATGGGATAGTATGAGATTGTCGACTTATGGACGCCTCAAAAAAATCTTAGTTTCAATTTGTAGAAGTCTTAAAATAATATTTTGATATCCTTTTTAAAATAGAAGGACTGTATTTTAAGGATTAAAGCCAGGAAAATCTTTATTTAAGAGTAAATCATTATTTGCACCAGAAAAACTACTAAAATAAAAATCATTAAATAAAAAGTATTAAATAACACAGAAAAAAATCTAAAACAAAGACTGAAATCTTAATTTTAAATTTTGAACAATCTTAAAATTAGATTTTGGTTTTTATAAGATAGTCGACTTATGGATAAAATGAAAAAAACGAAAATAAGCAGTAAAATCTCAATTTAGGATATCAACTAATTTTACAATTAGATTTTCGTTTTCATAAGAATTTATATTTAATTTCCTGATTTAAAACACTCTCGGCAGATTAAAAATATCTTCAAGTAAGATGAAATGTTTATAAATTCTTAAATTATTTAAGTCTTTGAATCGAATTTTAAAAATTTATTTTAAGATATATCTAGTCGTATCATCAAAATTGTTGGACATGTTTGTAGAGAATCTTTACACAAAAGATTGTTGTACAGGGTCCGGCACTCGAAGTACCGCTCGCGCAGCTGACGCACGGGCATCAGCTGTCTGTAAGTTAGCTAAATGACAGTTTAGAGTATTGTTTACAAGCGCACGAAAGCATTTTGCCGTGAGTAAACGCGAAAAAAAGTCAGTAATGGA